>SZWC01003940.1:168015-183084 GCA_023375785.1 Penium margaritaceum | reverse complement strand
TGTATATGTATATGTATATGTATATGTATATGTATATGTATACGTATATGTATATGTATATGTATATGTATATGTATATTTATATGTATATGTATATGTATATGTATATGTATATTTATATGTATATGTATATGTATATGTATATGTATATGTATATGTATATGTATATGTATATGTATATGTAGCATACGGACCAGTTTTACGGTTAAAACTGGTCGTTAAATGATTATTGGGTGCTTCGGGTACTCGAGGTTGAAGTTTCGAGGAGCCAAAGCCCGGAAAAATATAATAGGCTAGAGTCTCGTTCGACTCTAGCCTGGAAAATTTCCGTGACCGGATTCTAGGTGAAAGGAGTGCCGCGATGGAAAATCCATGGCATCACTCCTCGTCCACTCTTAGCAGGGCGCTAGGGTCCTGTTCCAGCGTGGCAATTCCACGTGGAATGATTAGGCTTAGGATTATTGTTTTACGTCCATGCTCTATGACGACCGTGTCCATTGGTGGCGCGGTTTGTCTCAGCCAAAATGGCTGAGGCGACCATTTGCTACCTCTCATTGGACTACACTTTCTGAGGGCCTACGTTTTGGGGTTCAGAAGTTAGTCGCAAAACAGCCCACAGCTGTTACATTGGCATCAGAGCCAGTGCTTCCGCCAGAAAGAATGAAAAAATCTGAATTCTACGCCTGCGTCGGATCTCTCGATCTATGGACAACGTTTTCCGCTTTCCGGTGTGGAAGTTTACAGTGAGAGAAGCAGACGCCACCCGTCTGATCGGCGGGTTGGCTTTGAGCCGGAAGTTCTAATCGACAGCTCCCTCTCGTTTGTGGCCTGAGGTACACGGTCAGGGACAACTGCCCTCGACCCACCGAGCGTGAAAGAAAAAAAAAAGAAAATTGAAGCACGCTTCTTCGTCACACCAATACGCTCCCCGACAGCAGAGACCGACGATGGGCCTATGGGTCGACTGCCCGTGCCAAACCGAAGAGGCCGTACGTGGAGGGCGGGCCTCACGCTGCTCTCCCTCCCCTCTCACGCACCAATAGTGCCGGAGTGGGAGGGAGGGGGGCGCGATGCCCCTCCCCTCTCCTTTTTCAGGCACCGACAGCGCCAGTAAGGGAGGACAGGCTGTATGCCCTTCCTCCCTCGCCTCTCAGGCGCCAGAGGAGGGTCAGTGATGATCGTCCTCCCTCTCCTCATGCGCCGATGGTGCAAGGAAGGGAGGAGGGTGTATTGCTCCCCCTCTCCGTATCCTCTCACGCACCGATAGCACAAGGGAGGCAGGAGGGGGTGCTGCTCCCTCTCTCCCTCTTCCCTCACACGCCGACAGCGCAAGGGAAGGAGGAGGGGGTGCTGCTCTCCCTCCCCCTCTCCTCTCACGTGCCGACGGTGCAAGGGATGGAGGAGGGGGTGCTGGTCCCCCTCTCCCTCTCCTCTCATGTGCCAACGGCACAAGAGAGGGAGGAGGGGGTGCTGCCACCCTTCTCCCTCTCCTCTCATGCACCAACGGCGCACTTGAGGGAGGAGGGGGTGCTGCTCCCCTTTTCCCTCTCCCCTCATGCGCCAACTGCGCAAAGGAGGGAGAAGGGCCTGCTGCTCCCCCTCTCCCTCTCCCCTTCCCTCAAGCGCCAATAGCACAGAAGGGAGGATCTGTCCCTCCCGGACGGGGCGGGTCCCCCCTCCCCCCATCCCCTCGTGCTCGGGGTGCTGAGAGGTAGAGGAGAAGCCAGTCGCTTCACCTCAGCATCCACGGGCGTTGCGGGGCGTTTGACGTTCGCAGGTTTTTCCCGACATAATGCACCAGGGACTGCTTGCGTTACAAATCTGTGGCTCAGTTGGGAGGGTACACACTCTGTACAAAAGGCTTGGGATCAAGTCTTACTCCACTACATAAATGTTTCTTCCTGGGGCGCCAGGAGCTGGCCAACACAAACAAAGATATCTTCTTCGTTTGACCCCGGAATAGACCGCCATAAAAAGCGGTACGAAGCTCGGTCTAAGCTCTACAATATTTTGAGAGTGAATCAAATATTGTCCTTAATTTTTTTTCTGTAAAGGGAAAAAAGGGAAGATCGATTGTCTTCCGAACATACCACTAGGTGGTACTTGGGAGATTCCAAGCATCAAACGAATCCTCAAGTTGAGGAGTTCTATGTTCACCGTTTTTGGAACATTTGAAACGTTAAAAATTTTGTGGTCGGACCCGTAAGTGTGTTCAAGTTGACCATTGGTTTTGACATAAGAATCTAAGAGCTCTGTTTGAGCTCTTCCGAAAATCAACAGTGCTGATTTTCTTTTCTTTTCCGTTCCAAAGAAAAACAAGGAGGAAAACTGACAGTTTTCCATGTCTTGGACGGAATTCAATGGGAAATGTTTCAACACAAGAAATTTAGCACCAACAGTGCCTAAATGTTGGTGAATCAACCTCAAAGTTCGAGGTATGTTGTGAGAAAACCCGAAAGGGCTGACCTTCCAAAGTCACAACATGGTTCAACGCGGGTCGTACATGCGCTAAACAATTTTGTTTGCGTGAAAGAACCACTACGTCACCGGGTTGCAAAACCACAACAGTGACGTACATCGAGGCGAGTTCTTGACCAAGATAAAGTACCATCAAGTTGTGACCACTTGACGCCTCGCCTACTCGTCGCAACAATACGAAATGTGCAGACTGCACAAAACGAGTGTTGATTGCACGGTTACATGGACGTTGACAACATAATCGATGTAAGTGCCGATTGCAGTACGGGCAATAGCATAAGTGATGGTTGCAGAAATTTTCTTGGTGTCAAATACACCAGTGAAAGAGTGAGAGTTGCACTTAAATCACGGATGCCTGAAGCATCTGTGATACTAGTACCGAACGCACTGCTCATGGTCTGCAGAGGTATGACCAAAGCAAAGGCCGGTTGCAAATCCACTTGGGTACCGATTTCACCAATGAAACAAGGCAAGTCATTTGTGCTTGGATGAAAGAAGAATGTGAGTGCCGGTCACACTCAACACACATGTGATGGTGAAAATCCCTGCACAAGGGTCGAGCGCACAAAATTGACTAGTGTCATTTGCACTGGGAGCATGACCAACACCGGAGATGTAATTGTGGCATTCACGCGACTGCTAACCCCACAATCCCAAGGAACGCTGAATACATGGTCGACGGGTGCGTCGGTTAACACGTTGACACGACTGTCAAATGCACCATTACCATAGATGCCAATTGCACGATTGACAAAAGCTGCGAGTTGCACTTTTGTCTAGGATGCAAATGCACAAGTCATGCGAGTGCGGAACGCACGATGGCCATAAAAAAAGGGTTAGCTATGGTAGTCTTGATGCTACAACACATGTTGTAAGATGCCAATCGCACCAATAACATGGGTGCGGATCGCATCCCGTTGTATCTGTTGGATCTGGAGGAGAGAGGGAGCCTTGGATCAGCGAGCATGTGGGACTGAAAGGGCATCAGTTGTGCTTAAGAATGGTTGTTAAATCACTCAAAATCATGGAGTACATATAGAGATAGAGCTTGGGCAAGTCAGCCCTCTCACAAGCCACACCACTTAGCCACAGAGGTTAAGGCTCACACACTAGAGTCCACAATCTCACACAAGGGAGGAAATCAGCCGAACAATCAAGCTGACCAGTCACACACGACCTAGAGAGCTAGAGAATGCTCTCATGGCACACTCCTAGTGGTCATATCACCCACAAACCCATGGAGAATCACCATGTGTCCATGGCTAGCACACAAGGATCTCACCTCACCTAAAAAGGAAGGAGAGGTACCTTTATCCTAGTCAGCACAATCTGACAAGGCAATCCTAAGACCAAGGACCTTTTTGGATATTTCTCCCATCAGGTCTTGACCCTGGACCTCTTGCCTTTCTCTTTTTTCAGGCTAAGGCATGGAGCCATCACCCATGGCCACTCAGACATTGGCGGTCCATGACCCTGGAAACTTCGAAAATTCATATCTCCCAATCCGACCGTTGGATCGGCCTGAAACTTGGACTGTAGACAAATTGCTACCCGATGTTTCCAGCGGTGAAGTTGGATTGATGATCAGAGCAGGCATCTGGTATCTTCCTGGAAATTGCTCCTGTGGGCCTCAAAATGAGCCGGATGGCTCCTTTCCCAACAATCTCCCACTTTGCCGTAGTCAGAGTGGGCTGAATCCACATGCCTTCATGCAGAACTGCTGCTTCTCACGGGTCACTGGCTTGGTGCAGAAATCAGCAACTTGCTTGCTGGTTGGAGTGAACTCCAGCTTCATAGCACCCTCCTGCACCATGTGCCTGATGAAGTGATAGGCGATGTCAATGTGCTTGGTGCGAGCATGGTGCTCGGAATTCTCGGCGAGTGTAATTATGCTCTGGTTGTCGACGCGCATGAGAACTAGAACTACTGCACTCCCACTCATCTCCGCCATGAGACGCTGGAGCCAAACTGCTTCCTTGGCTCCAAAGCTGAGAGAGACGTACTCAGCTTCTGTGCTTGAGGTGGTCACGACCACCTACCGCTTGCTGCACCAGCTGATGACACCTCCATTCATGAGAAACACATGACCACAGATGGACTTGCAGTTCTCAGGGTTTGAAGCCCAATCTGCATCTGTGTAGCTGATGATGCTGTTGTCGTTGCCGTTGTAGGTGATGCCGTCGTTGATGGTTCCAGCAAGGTAGCCGAAGATCCGCTTCACTGCCTTCTGGTGCTCAAGGCCAGGGTTAGCCATGTGCTGGCTCACAGCGCTCACAGCCTGTGCGAGGTCCGGCCTGGTTGCCACCATCAGATACATGATACTACCGACCGTGCTTTGGTACTTCTGCCGCTCAGCTGCATCTGCTTATCCGCTGAAGCTCACGAGGTACTTCTGTGTCTCCAGCGGCGTGCCGATGGGTTTGGCCTCTGCCATGCCGAACCGCTGCAGGACATCCTTGATGTAGCGACTGTGCTGCAGCGAGAGAGAGCGTGATTTGCGGTCACGCGTGATCTGGATACCGAGGAAGTATGATGCCTCCCCAAGATCAGACATCTGGAAGCGCTCCTGCATGGCCTCCTTGAACTCCTGCAGTGCAGACATGCTGTTGGAAAGGAGGAGCATGTCATCCACATAGACAATGACGATGAGGATCTCATGCTCAAACCAGCGATACACGCTGTAGTCACACTCGCTGTGCTCAAAATCCATGCACTGCAATGCCGCATCCAACTTCTGGTTCCAAGCACACGACGCTTGCTTGAGGACGTACAGCGACTTCTGCAGCTTGCAAACCAGGTGCTCCTGGCCATCCATGACGAACCCCTCTGGCTGCTCCATGTAGATCTCCTCTTCCAAGTCACCATTCAAGAATGTCGTCTTGACATCCATGTGGTGAACCTCGAAGTCCTCAGCTCCTGCATAAGAGAGGAGCGTGCGCACAGAGGAAAACTTTGTAAGAGGGGCAAAGGTTTCTGTGTAGTCGATGCCCTCCTGCTGCAAGTAGCCCTTGGCGACCAGCCTTGCCTTGTACTTTTCCAGGTTGCCATCTGCTCCACGCTTCTCCTTGAACACCCACTTGCACTTGATCATCTTGCGTCCAAGTGGACAATTTGTCAGCTCCCACGTGCCGTTGTCCAGCTGCGCCTGTATCTCCTACTGCACGGCTTGCACCCAATCTGCTGCATCTGGTGCAGCCATGGCCTCCTTGTATGACGTTGGCTCATCTGAATCTGCTGTAACTCTGATGTTCATCTGTTTTGGTTGCTGCAGCATCCAGAAATGGCTGCGCTCACCAGGCTTGTAGCGCACCCTAAGAGGATACCTGCGACCTGGTGTTGGAGCGTTAGCGGGCGGCTGGCGCGGTGTTGCTGGGACAACTACTGCTGCTGGTGGTGCTGTATCTCCTTCCTCTGCTTCTGCTGATGAGGCCGCTGTATCTGCTGCATCAGACATGGGAGAGTAGACTGGTTCTCCCAGTGTCATAGTGGAGGAAGGATCAGGAGAGACTGGATCAAGAAGGATATCTGCTCCCACTGCCTTGTCAGCTGCTGGTTCTGCTGCCTCTTCACAGACAATTTTGGTGCCGATGACGTTGCTCTCGTTGAAGATGACATCCGTGGAGATGATGACGTGGCCTGTATCCCTCTCATAGAGGCGATAGGCCTTGCTGGCCACGTCATAGCCAATCATCAGCATTTGCACACTCTTTGCGTCCCACTTCTGCCTCTTCTCCTTTGGCATGTGTTTGTGTGCCAAGCTGCCAAACGTGCGAAGATGACCCACGCTCGGCTTCTTGCCAAACCACGCCTCGTACGGCGTCATCTGTTCCAATGCCTTTGTTGGACTGCGGTTCTTGATGTACATCGCAGTGCTCACGGCTTCGGCCCAGAAGCCGTAGGTCAGTCGAGCGGCGTGAAGCATGGAGTGCGCCGACTCAATGATAATTCGGTTGGCGCGTTTTGCTACACCGTTCTGCTGCGGCAAGTATGGCGTAGTGCGCTGCGCCTTGATGCCAGCTGCTACGAGGTAGTCCTGGAACTCCTTGCTCAGGTCCTCTCCACCGCGGTCACTATGTAACGCCTTGATCTTCTTGCCAGTCTGGTTCTCCACCATTGCCTTGAACTCCTTGAACCTGTCAAAGCACTGGTCCTTGGAAGCAAGGAAGTACACAGTAGTGTAACGACTGAAATCATCAGTGAAGGTCAGAAAATACCTAGAGCCTCCAAAGCTCTGGGTCTGCATCGGGCCACACAAGTCTGTGTGGACCAGCTCCAACACCTCCTTTGCACGCTCCCCTACTGCAGAGAATGCCTCACGATGCTGCTTCCCTTCCAAACAGCCGATGCACAGTTGCTGCTCAAAGTTGGAGATGGTGGGCAAATCACGCACCATCTCCTTTGCTTGAAGCTGCTGCAAGGCACCCATGCCGATGTGGCCATAGCGTGCATGCCAGATCTCCCCATCTGTTGCCTGCACCACTGCTGCAAGACTCTGCTCACGCGGGATCTTGGTCGCCCCCAGCAGGCGATACATGTCGCCCTCCTTCACCGACTTGGCCAACTCCTCTCCAGTATCCTTGTTGAGGATGTAACCATAGTCATCGTCAAAGACGACGCGTAGACCTGTGTTGGTGAGAGGAGACTGAGAGGAGGTTGAATGCAGCATCAGGTACATACAGCATGCCCTGGAACACTCCCACTTCAATGCCACGCGGGGTCTCCAACCACATCTCCACAATCCCAATCCCCTCAGCATACATCACCCGATCATCACCCATAGCGATAGGACGGGGAGGGATGGACGGCAGCTGCATAAACCACTCCTTGTGATGTGTCAGGCTCTTGGTACATCCTGAGTCCTTGTACCATGCAAAATCCGCCTTTTCCACCTGCAACATGTCAGTCTTTGCCATGAAGAGACGGTCACGCACCTCCTTGGCCACATTCATGTTACCAAAGTGGCGCACACCAGCCTGGTTTTGCTGCTGGTGCTGCTGACGCTGTTGTGACTGCTGCTGCTGCTGCTGTGGAGACTGCTGCTTTTGCTGCTGCTGCTGCTGCTCCTTCTGGTCCCTCTTGAGCTTAAAACACTCCTTTTTGTAGTATCCCTCTTTCTAGCAGTAGTGGCATTTGCCTTTCTTTTTGCCATTCTGCTGCCCAGACTGCTGCTGCTGCTGCTGGTTGCGTGAGCTCGTGGCTATAAAAACTGCTTCACTGCTGCCGCCGCCATTGTGCTTTGCTGCATTGCGACACAATTCCACCTACACCAGGTGTGTGTAGATGAAGTCAAGGTGGAGAGTGGGCTGGCACTCCAGCGTCTCTCGCACCGTGTCGTAGCTGGTTGGGAGTCCCCTCAGCAAGAGGAGGATGAAGCGCGTCTCTTCCACAGGGTTGCCAGCCGCTCTCAGCTGCTTCGCCAGCTCCTTTGCCCTGTCCAGGTACGCCTCCATCCCTTCACCACCCTGCACTTTCAGCGCCATCATCGTGTCCTCCAAAAGCATGAGGAATATAGGATCCTTGCTCTCATACTTCTTGAACAACGTGTCCCATCCCTCCTTTGCAGTAGCCTTGTCACTCACGTACTGAAGATGCGGGTTGGAGATGGTGTTGACAAGCAACCTGTAGGCCTGCCTGTCCTTCTTCTTCCACTCCTCATACGCCGCTGGTACAGCTGCAAATGAACCTGCATCGGCTGCNTCCATCCCTTCACCACCCTGCACTTTCAGCGCCATCATCGTGTCCTCCAAAAGCATGAGGAATATAGGATCCTTGCTCTCATACTTCTTGAACAACGTGTCCCATCCCTCCTTTGCAGTAGCCTTGTCACTCACGTACTGAAGATGCGGGTTGGAGATGGTGTTGACAAGCAACCTGTAGGCCTGCCTGTCCTTCTTCTTCCACTCCTCATACGCCGCTGGTACAGCTGCAAATGAACCTGCATCGGCTGCACCCTTCTGCGACATCACCCCCGCCACCACCTGTGCTGCGGTGATGCCTTTTGCCTGTGGAGGCGGAGCGCGCTCGTCGCCGCTCACCACCTCCCACAGGCCCCTCTCCTCCAAAAGGAGGCGGGTACGGACCTTCCAAAACGTGAAGTTGGCGCGTCCCTCCAGCCTCTCCAAGGATGGGGCTGTAGTGACCACGCCTGCAGCTGCCATTTTGAGCTTTGGTGATGCTCAACGCTACCCTTGGGTGGCGGTGCTACCCCTGCTTCTGCTGCTGCTTCTGCCAGAAATCTGTCTGATAGAAAATGGACTGTACATGCCAGCAGACTGGGAATTTGGAAAAACTGAGCCCAATACTGGAAACTTCAGCTCAAAAAATTTCAGATCGACCCATAAAACAGGGTCATCAACAGGGGATTTTGAAAGATATGCCCTCTTGAAAACAGGGTATGCGTCTGCTCATACTCCAACTCAGACCAGCCAGCTTGTAAACGGCGTTTCTCCCAAACGAATCGATGGAATGCAAATAGTTTTGCACCAATGCAAAGCTTAGGAAAAATACTACAATTCACATGTGCCAAGTTTTGAATTTGACAAAGAAACAAGAGACTTATGGTCATCACAAGGCGACAGTCTTACTCATAGAGAAGAGTGTAGCCCTGGCCGACCTCGTTTTAAGGATAACTCTAAATCCGATTGTTGTCTCTTCACGATCTTGGGCTCGTTGGAAAGCTTGTCTCACAAAATTGAAGATCCAGTGGTCGATGGTCAAATTTGGTCAAGTTTTGTCCCTAACCCGTCACTCTCAAAGTGACGGCCTGTGCTTGCTGAATCTGGCAGAATCTGGCTCTGATACCAAAATGTTGGATCTGGAGGAGAGAGGGAGCCTTGGAGCAGCGAGCATGTGGGACTGAAAGGGCATCAGTTGTGCTGAAGAATGGTTGTTAAATCACTCAAAATCATGGAGTACATATAGAGCTAGAGCTTGGGCAAGTCAGCCCTCTCACAAGCCACACCACTTAGCCATGGAGGCTAAGGCTCACACACTAGACCCCACAATCTCACACAAGGGAGGAAATCAACCTAACAATCAGGCTGACCAGTCACACACGACCTAGAAAGCTAGAGAATGCTGTCATGGCACACTCCTAGTGGTCACATCACCCACAAGCCCATGGAGAATCGCCATGTGTCCATGGCTAGCACACAAGGATTTCACCTCGCCTAAAAAGTAAGGAAAGGTACCTTTATCCTAGTCAGCACACTCTGACAAGAGAATCCTAAGACCAAGGACCTTTTTGGATATTTCTCCCATCAGGTCTTGACCCTGGACCTCTTGCCTTTTTCTTTTTTCAGGCTAAGGCATGGAGCCATCACCCATGGCCATCCAGACATCGGCGGTTCATGACCCCGGAAACTTCGAAAATTCATATCTCCCAGTCCGACCATTGGATCGGCCTGAAACTTGGACCGTAGACAAATTGCCACCTGATCTTTCCAGTGGTGAAGTCGGATTGATGATCGGAGCAGGCATCTGGTATCTTCCTGGAACTTGCTCCTGTGGACCTGAAAATGAGCTGGATGGCTCCTTTCCCAATAGTATCAACTAGCAATAACTACCCAAGCGTTGCCTCGTCGTACTAGCTTGCGATAGACCACCAAACGTAAGTATACGATCTATGCACAAAGTGGTTCTACAAGCAAGTACGTCACGAGCATCATCTAAACCGCTAAAATATGGTGTTTGACGTTTGCAAGGCATCTCAACGACGTCGAGAATGGTTTTATTGTCAATCGAGAATCGATGAGCATGTCTGGAAACAATCACGGACGGCTGTGGTGATCAGTGGTATGCCCGAACGGCGTAACAACAACACAGCGGTCTCGGTCATCACTGACAGTGACGATCATTGGAAGTTGAATTCTGCCCTGCCGACAGCAGCATGGGAAGGTACTTCTGAAAGAAGTATGAACCAAATTTTAACGGGTAAATCACGGATGACGAGGACGATTTCCTCAAATCTGGACCATGCGAAAGGTGGATGAAATCCTCCATATCCATTGGTGGACTGTGCTACAAAAATCAAGTTGGTTAAGCTGAGTTCCAAAACATGCACGGCTTGTATGACCACAGGAGATAAAAGCACATGACCAAGTAGTGGAGACAACCATCTTTTCAGTGGGTCAAGGTATGCGATTCATACCATGGTACTTCAGCCACATGAAATTGGATTCATAACAAGCATGGAAAATGTGCACGACATGCACAAAAACTCAACAAACCTGGTTGATGTGGCAGATGATGTGAGCTTTCAAGAAGTTGTCACATGGAACCTGTTGGAAATACGAAACAGGTTTTTCTAGTTCGGTTGATCCAAACGGGAAGAAAATGTCTGTTTTGTGTGATGAAACAAATGAAGCCATTTCCGTCAATGGAAAAGTCCTCTTTCGTCGACTGTATAGAAATTTATTTTTCATCCCATAAAACAGAAAGTCCTATTTCTTCAACCAAAAAAGTCTGGTTTTGTTTCACCAAACAGGAATTTCGGATCGCATCCAAAAGAGAAACCTAGTTTGATAGCACCGAACAGGAAAACACAACAACATCCATGTGACTTTGACCATCACGTGGCTGATGACGTGCTGCCAGGTTATGTAGCCTCATCCTGTCTCCGGGAACCGGACACCGGGTACTCCCGTTCTGTCGATTGGAAGGCCTTACTCACGGTGAGCTCGCCGCGCCAAGGGCCGTGAGCTCGCCGCGCCAAGGGCTGGAAGCGCTTCGGCTGGCAAGGCCAGCTTGTGGTAGTCCTGTACAGAATCTATAGACTTCCTCCACCTGCAGTGGTCCAGTTCAGCAGCGCAACAGCGACTGCAGTACAGCAGTACAGAAGGGAAGGAGAGAGCAGTCAGCGCTGGATTTGTGCCACAAACACAAACCCAGCCCACAAACTTTGTGGGTGCTCAGGGATGGCCTTAAGCAGTGCCAAAATGTTTCCATTCATGAGATTGGATCGGGTTTCTGGGAGCGAAACTGGGGGGGGGGGGACTTGGCTGGATTTTCTTTCCTTCTTCTTCCTCCCGGCTCTCAACCGGACTGCCTGTTATTGTGCATGTACTTGGAGCAGATAAAGTACAAGCTGCTGCTGGAGTCCGGAAAGACCTATCCTGGCTTCGACGGCCAGCCGTGGGTCGCGGGCACAATCCTCAACAAGAACGGTGTCTTCGTCACCGCCGCCGACATCGCGTCCGCGGACCCCGCCCTTGCGCACGACTTTGACTTCACGTCCGTGCTCATCAAGTTCGGCAAGATCTGGATGATCACTCAGAACGAGGACGCGTACGGAAGCTTCTTCCTGTTCGAGAGCTCAGCCAGAACACAACCGATGGGGAGCTCACCATCGTCAAGGGCAAGACCATCAACTAAGCCCAGGCACACGGGTATCGAGTATCGGGTAATAACCCGGCCGGACCCACAGAGGACATGTCACGAGGGACCGTTTGCCAAAAGCGACCCGGGGACGCCACCCGGATCCTCTCGGTTTGGCTGGCTGTCAACGATGTATTGCGTTGTTGTCAGTTTAAGGTTGATGGTTTGCCACGTTGTACGCTGCGAACTTGTTTGTTGGCAACATGGCATGGCGGCTGACGATGTGTACAGGCGTCGAACCAACGTTTACGTCAGTTTCATAGTTTTTGGTTAATTGCCAAAGTAGGATAAGTCAGAAACATGAAACCCATTTAAATATGTTTAGCGAAAGATGCATGAACCACTTCCGACTGCAGGTGCAAGTTTTTGCCCGTGACCGGAAACTTGGCATCGCTGATACAAGTCGGACCCCAATTATCCATTGTTGACAGATGCAACCTCGTGCAACAGCAGCACAAACTACATTTATCTGTTTTTTTTGGTTGAAGCTATGCAACTTCAGGCCAGTCCGCCGCAAGCAGGTTCGCAATCCTTTCATCAGAAATGATTGCGGTTGCACTCATTACACAACGTGGTTCATGTGCTGGTTATTCACGTGGAAGTGGTTTACGGTACACAGACATGGACTACGTGTTCTTTAGTACACATACTCGTAACAATCTGGAGGGTTTGCCGTGCACTTTGCTGCAAGTGTATGATCGCGTCACCTTCGGTTGCCCACGTACCCTTCCGATAGCCTAGCGTAGTCGAACAGACCAAACATTAGTTTGCTGTGCAAACCTGTATGGTCTGGGGAAGACCTGTCAAACTGGGAGGCACTGACAAATCGTCACGCGGCAGCACATGTGCCACTGACAAACGGACGACGACCCAAAAGACGGCAGGACAGGAGAGATGAGGGTTTGGCGTTTGATTCGTAATTGGCGTCGAGGGCGTGAAATTTCTAGCGTCTCCGATGAAACATAATATTTGTGAAAGTGACTTTGGCACACGTTTTTAAGGGCACAAAATCTTAGCGCCATGCAAAAACGAGGTGGAGACGGGTTGCAGCCAGCAACGCGGGTTGTGACGCGAGACCGCCACAACGCGGGTGGCCAGCGAACAATTAACCAAACCCCTTGGTTACTTTGTTGCCGAACCCTACCATCAACACCAACGCCGTCTACGGTGGCATGTGAGTGCTGCTCCGCTGCTGACGCGTGCAGTGCTGCCGCGTTGGTCCAACGACTCTGGCTTGCTGTCTCGCTTTGAGAACGTGAAGTTGTACCATCGTGTTGTGGGCTGTCTGAATGGCGGACGTCTCTGAATGCCTCAGTGTGGTGATGGTCACACCAAGGTGGCTCAGGAGCTGGTCCTCCTTCAGCTACCTAGAGTCGCTGGAGGACCAACATTCTTTTGTTCAAAGTTTTGTGCCCCGTTCTCTGCCCCAGCTGTCTGGCCTGACACTGCCAGACACCAAGCCTCACCTCGGCAACGGCGGCATGATGCATGCACGTCTTCCCATGACTGTCTGTCTCTTTGGTGTGCAGCCACCCATGCTCCGGCTGTCAGACGCCATGGAACACGCACCTGGGTGGCCTTGAGTCCGTCCAGGATGCCAGGCCGTACCTTCCTTCATCCGCACCGTCCGCGTTCCTGGCGCAGCAGGTGGTGCAGAGGCTGCCCAGGTGGCAGGACGTCAACCCCTACTGGTACGGCTCGTTCATCGAAGTGGGCGTGAGCAGCGCAGCCGGTGAGACCAAGGTGTACAAGCACTACACCATGGGCAGGGCGCCCTGGGAGACCGGCGTGGTGCTGCCAGATCAGAGGACGGTCATCTGCACCGACGACACCAGCTCCGGCGGCATCATCACCATGTTTGTGGCCAACAAGCCCCGCGACCTCTCCTCCGGCCGCATCTACGCCATGAAGCCCACGCAGATCAACGCGGCCAACGGCGGGTCGTGGACTGTGGAGTGGATCCCTCTCACCCAGACCTCCGTCAGCGACTCGTATGTTGCCACCTTCGTGGAGAAGCCCAACGGGTACACCGACTCCGTCAAGTTTGCCAACATCTTTGATGTTGCCACCCCGGTCCTCGTCAACGGCGCGCCCGATCTGACAAAGCTACCAGAGGGCTTCAGGCAGGTGAGGACCATTGGCACGCGCTACAAATGGCTGAAGGTGAAGCCCAGCATGGAGGCGCTGACTGCCACGCTTGAGACCGCTCGCTACGTGTCGTACATGGGCGGCTGCACCGAATGGACAAAGGCGGGGGGCATGGCGTACGACTGGCGCACACGCGAGGTGTACTTTGCAGTCACCGCCATCCAGTCTTCCATGCTCGACGGCCATGCCAACAACGTGGGAGGCTTCAACTACAACAGACTTCTACATAACATCCCTGGTGCTGTGTACAATTGAGTTGCTGGCTTCCTCCACTCCCTCACATTTCACCAGAATCTGTCTGCTGCTCAGTCTGTGTCTTCTGCTCAGTCTGTGTCTGCTGCATAGTCGGTCTGTCACATGGCCTGTGTGTCACATTTTATCCAGGCTGCCACAACTGCTGCTCAGTTTGTATTTTCGCACGATACACTGCGCGATACACTCCCCTAATACACTCGTGAGAATGTGGGGTGGGGGGGGGGGCTCCGATTGGGGAGTTGTTGCTTTGTTTGCGACGAATCGATAAAACAGTTTGCGAGCAGTATGGGAGTTGTTTTTGTTTGTGTCGGAAATTTTTAGATTCTCCTTGAACTTTCAATGTACAGCGATGGAAAATTCGTATTAGCTGTTAACTACTTTAAAACGTTATACACAAGTGAATTTCTTCTCATGTCTACCAGATAAACTTTCGAATGCACTCACCGGATACACTTTATGACAGAATAACATCAGCAATGCCACATGCTCTCACCCGGGATCAAGCAAAAGCTTGTCTCGCCCAAACTACTACCAACGGCGGATCCGGAGGATGACCAAGTAATTCCAGAAAATGTGGCAGAAGGGCGGCTTGAGTCCCACCGAAGACCGAGCCCCACACCTGGCCGGTAAATTGAACTACCGCCCATCAACAGCATAAGTGCGAGAACAATGGACAACGGACGTCGGACAAACAGCCAGCGAAGCTCGCCGGTCAACCAAGAAATCAGCACAATCCCTCGCAAACGTGCCCCGCCAACAACTACATCCGCGCGGTTCGGTCCCCACTAAACTCCAACGGCTTCCCCGCTCAGC
>SZWC01003940.1:94123-138661 GCA_023375785.1 Penium margaritaceum | reverse complement strand
GGGCTAAAACAATCGCCCAGATGCTGGTACCAACAGATGGACAGCTTCATGGCACAACTCGGCTTCAAGCGCTGTGAGGCGGATCACAGCGTGTACGTGCGGCGCGACAAACAGCTCCATCAGATCGTCGCACTCTATGTGGACGACCTGATTGTGTGCTCGACGGATTTGCCGAGCCTACAGCAGCTGAAAGAGTAGCTGAGCAGCAGATTCTAGATGTCGGACATGGGGGAGCTGGAGTACTACCTCGCGGTGAGCATTACGCGGAATCGGAGGGTGCGCACGCTTGAGCTGGGGCAGGCCAAATACATGGCCGAGGTGCTGAAGCTGTACGACATGGAGGATTGCAAACCAGTTGGCAGTCCAGTCTCCACGACCTGTGAACTGAGTGCGGCAATGGTGCCGCAAACAAAAGAAGAGCGGGAGGATATGGAAGGGTTGCCCTACCATTCGGTGGTGCGCAACCTCATGTACGCCATGGTGGTGACTCGACCAGAACTGGCCTACGGGGTGGGCCAAGTGAGCAGGTACGTGCCCGATCCAGGGCCACTACACTGGCAGGCGGTCAAGCGCATCCTCCGCTACCTGCAGGCGACGCGGCATGCGTGCTTGAGGTTTGACGGCAAAGGGCGGGTGGACCCTTTGCGTCTGGTCTGCTACACGGATGTAGACTACGCTGGCGATGTGGACAAGTATAAGTCCACATCTAGCTACGTGTTCTTCCTCCCTGGTGCAGCGATCTCGTGGTGCAGGAGAAAGCAAGACTGCGTCGCCACCTCCACAGTGGAAGCAGAGTGCATCGCGCTGGCCGAGGCGGTCAAGGAGGTGGTGTGGCTCCGCAGGTTGCTGGGGGAGCTCGGCGTGCCGCAGCAGGAGCCTACGGTGGTGCAAGAGGACAACACTGGCTCAATCTCGCTGACCAACAACCCGACGTAGGACAGGAGGATGAAGCACATTGACGTGCTTTATCATTACACACGGGACATGGTTGAAAAGGGGCAGGTGGTGCTGCAACACAGCAGCACACACAACATGCTTGCGGATTGCTTGACCAAAGCGCAACCCGTCGAGCGGCACGTAGTGAGCGTGGCCGGACTTGGGATGACCAGCTATGATGGGCTGGAGGGCGTAGCGGAAGATGAGTGAGAGGAAGCAGGAGCAGCAGGCATGGCAGGTGCAAGGGGGAGAATGTTGTAGATTTGCCCCTCTGCATGCCCAAGTGCGGTGCCGGGAGACGCTGACGAGCCGCCGGAGAGAGGAAATTCCTCGTCGACGGATCTGGCGACTTGATGATTGCTTGGATCTTAAAATGGAGGATTGCCCATGAAAGTTGACAAGTTGTTGAATCCGGTGGAAGTTGTTCCACCAGAATCGAACTAGTAACAAGGGAGATATGGGCATCCAAAGTTGGGGTGTGCGCGGCGGTTCTGGGAGCCGGCCGCGTTTTGACTTCCGGTGAATAATCGACCGGAACGAGTAACAAAATGCCATCTGGGGATTTTTCTCCGGAAGATCTGCCGAGGCGTCCAGTGGATGATCCACCGGATTTCAGGAGTGCAGTTTGTTACTGAGGGACTTCGCCAAAATCCTGGCTTGGAGTCCGAAACTCAGTAGTACAGTTTGTAACTCGGGGACTTGGTCAAAATTCTGACTGGAGGTCCGCGAACAGGTTTCGACCCACATCAATCCCCATCACCAAACTCGATGATTAACTTATCAAAACAGACCCCAAAGGCGCGAGGGGCGCCGCCACTATGCGTAGGGACATCTGCACCTCCGGAATGACGTTTTGATGGGTCCTTGATGTGTGAGGGCGCCTCGGCGGGCAACGTGGTGCGCGCCGCCGACTGAGCGGCTGATTTGGGGTGCTGCGCTTTGGATGACGTAGCGGGAGCTACGGTAATCCGAAGTGCGCACAGCTTGGTGCGTTGGAGAGCCCGTGAATAGCCCTAGAAATGTTCAGATCATGTCCATGTTAAAAAACTAATGCAAAATCGTGTTATTCCCTTTGCAAAAGTGACTTTCTCACAATTGTCTTCAACTGCCAGAAAGATAACGTGAGGCGACCAGAAATCTCACTCTTAGACTCAGAACCACCCGCACAAAAGTAGCCGTGAACGCAGAAGAACAGTCAGGACACGTTGGAACTGCCTCCATGCAGGGGCCAGTTTCTGACACTCCTTCTCTTGTGATGTGCATGCATTTGCACAAAGTATCACCAAGATGCTGAAACAAATGCAACATCTAACCTAAGAGGTCCAAGGAAAAACCGAGGATGAACCAGGAAACTGCACGGGCTGTTCGGTTTTATGAACAAAAATCAATTCGAAAGAAGCAGCTGCACACACGGAAGAGCCCTACATAGTCAAGGTAACCAGCAAGAAATGTAGCCCCACCGAGAAAATGGCCTCGGGAGCTGGCCACCGAGAAAATTCCTGTGAACACCATAGGGCAGAGAAATTTCAGCTGAAAATATCGATGTAACTGTCGACCACCATGGATGGGCAACAGGTGAGTGGCAGCAAGGCCAAAGTGTCAGAAGAATAGAAGAAGTGGGGCGAGTGACAGCAGAAGCAGGCAGGAGCAATGGTGTGTTTGAGTGCACGACAGAGAAGTAACGGGAGCAAAGGGTTGCAACAGAATGCAGGGAGTTAAGCTGAAACGCGCATGAAGACGTCGCGGGAACCAAAGGAGAGTGATGAGGTAGACGGAAGCACGGTGAGAGAATGCTGGAGAGGAGAAGATAGTCTTTAAGTGAAATACAGAGCTGAGCAAAGGAGCGAGAGTGACAGAGCGAAGGGATGCGAAGGTGAGAGACGATATTGGATGGCGAAGAAGGAATGAGCGAGATGCAAGCAGAACCAAAGTCATGGTGGCAAGGCCGCAGATGCAATGGTGAACTGGATGGAAAGACTATTTTGGGTTAAACTTACGGAGGGAATGAACATCCTTCATATACATGACAGAGTCCTTGGTACACAACAAACACATCAAGGGGCAATGGCTTATTTTCTGCTAGCCGAACGCAGTAGCGACACGTGCACTTATTAGGGGTCTTCCTGGTCACCACCTCAACGTTCAGAAAACAATAATGCCATTTGAACCAGGATGGTTCTCCTGAGAGGTGCACCTTATTGAGTGAGGTCTGATAGGTTGTCCTTGTGAGGAGCCCAGCTGATCTGGGTGAGAGGTGCACCCGGTAGTTTTCTTGCCTCGGCAGAGGCACAGTTTTGACACCCCCCTTAAATCTGTCAATGCAGTTGGGTGTTATGAGACTGTGATGAGAAGTTTCATCGTGGCCAAGCTGACGTCCCACAATCTCTTGGTGTATCCTAAGGAATCGCTGTTGACCGATTCTCCAGAATGATGCATGATGCCCCCTCCATATAAGGGGTATGTTTCAAGGATGCTTTGTGAGGAGGAAGTGAAGCTCAGTGTCAACAACATTGCGTAGTCCTTGCCTAAGTTTGGTGTTGAAGAGATCCACTCGGGTGTGGAATTCATCCTTGTTGCAGTGCTCTCCAAACTAGAGAGGGCACCGGATGAGAGACCTGAAAATGGAGAAGTGAAAGTGGTGATAAGGGTAAAATCCCTGGTAAACGGTTTTACTCCCATTCTTCAACGTTGGTGGAGTCCACTGCTGTTTCTTCATCCTTTGCAATAAAGTAGAGCTTATGTCTGGTAGAGTTGGGAAGATGGTCTCATGGAAAGTGTAAAGGTATAATGCAGCAGCGCCTAGCATCATTAAGCTGTTATGTTTGCTGAATGCTCGATGGAGTGGTAGACACGGGCAAGCTGACGTTTTGGTCCAGCCCATATTGCTGTGAATGTGATGTTGTAGTTTCTCGGGCGGCTCAGATTGCTGTGAAGGTGTTTTCCAAGGAGGAAATCAGCCACATCTTATTTGTTGACGTATATGCTTCGTGCGTTGTAGATGATGGTGTCTGTCCAGTTGAGAATGTTGTTGGTGTCTGCTGCAAGAGTGAGACAGAGGAAAGGTTTTCCATAATTGCTGGGATGCGATGATGCGGCTGCTGTTGACAAAGCAAAAGAGATGGTGGCAGAGAAAAGCTGATAGCGGCATAAGATGATGGATGATCTGGGCGCAGGAGCGAGCCTCGTGCGTGATGCGATGAAGATGATGGTGTGGGCGTAGGATACCACGAGATCGGTGGTGAACCGGGTGGATCCAAGTGCCAGGCAGAGAAGAAGAGTATGATGGTAGAGGAGCTGATGATGATGGTGTTGGATGCAGGGACGGACCACATGCGCAAGAAGTAGAGGGGTAGAGGTGCGGAAAGAGGAAGGCAGAAGCTAGCACACCGCAAGAAATCTGCTGCGGATGGTTGCAAGACAAGATTGGCAGCTGGCACGTGCAGATCATTGTGCTGGCCACATATGTGAATGGTGTTGCTGAAAGCGGAGGAGGATGACTTGATGAAAGATTGTGGGCACAGGGGTGAGCCACGTGCACTGATGAAGGGACGGCATGGATGCAGATTGTCACGAGATTGGCGATTCAATTGGGTAGATCCAAATGCCGAGCAGATGATGACGATAGCAAATGATTGCAGAAGATTGAAGGACTAGATGCAGAGGTGAGACTACGTGTACTGGGGATGATGAGGTGTATAGTGTATGATTTATGTTTTTTTAAGTGGAGGTGGACGGGGGAACTTGTTTGGTGAAAGTGCATATGGGGAGTGAATGTGGAGGTGTATGAACGAGTGAGTATGGTGTAGATGAAATGGTACACAAATGTAAAACATGCTTTGGGTGAGGCTATTTTTTGGAGGGGGATGGGATAGGAGCTCAGAGTGCACGAGGGGAGTGAATGTGGAGATGTATGCTAAAATGAGTTAGTTTGACATACGCAAGTACACCAGTGTACAATGTTTTGTGGGTTGAGCTATTGGTGGGTGGTGGAATGTGTGTTGGGGAGTGGGGGGTCAAGGTGAAAGTGTATATGGGGAGTGCATAAGGAGATGTATGAACGAATAAGTTCTTTGTGATTAAGATAATTCACTAGTGTATCATTCATGCCTTTTGGAATGGAGGTGGATGTGGGGGGGCGGGGGTCATGTTGGGTGAAAGTGCATATGGGGAGTGAATGTTAAGGTGCATGCATGTGTGAGTGTGGTGTAGGTGCAATGGTACACAAATGTACAACATGTTTTGGATAGGGCCAGTTTCAGATGGGAGACGGAGCGGGATGGGGGCTCAAAGTGCATGTGGGGAGTGAATGTGACGGTGTATGTTAAGATGAGAAGTCTGACATACATTTATACACTAGTGTACAATGTTGTGTGGGTTAAGCTAGAGGTGGGTGGGTGTAATGTGTGTTAGGGGGGCTCAAAGTGCATGTGGGGAGTGAATGTGAAGATGTATGTTAAGATGAGTTAGCCTTGCATATGTTTTTACACTAGTGCATGGCATTATAAGGATAAGGAGAGAGGATTGTGGAAGTTGTATGGGGAGGTGTGCAAAACACTATCTTTGGTATGGGTAGAAACATGTACTTGTGTATAATTCACTTTTGATAACATCGTTTCACCTTTCACTATTCGTTCTAGGA
Organism: Penium margaritaceum; assembly: GCA_023375785.1. Classification (NCBI taxonomy): domain Eukaryota; kingdom Viridiplantae; phylum Streptophyta; class Zygnematophyceae; order Desmidiales; family Peniaceae; genus Penium; species Penium margaritaceum. The sequence continues at coordinate 133,086 of SZWC01003940.1, read as the reverse complement.
TAGTTCCCTTTCTAGTACAAATACATCAGTAGAATAATATTAAGATAATATCACGACCAATCGTAAACATATATCATTCAAATAGAATGAGCAGGTGATGAATCAGGAGTTTGACTTTCTTTTATCAATTGAAAAAATATTCGTGTAAGCAAGGTAAAGCATAAAATTTTTATTTTGTGTAATAAAAGAGAATTGATGTGCGATTGAACATGGTAACTAGTGCAAAATATTGGAACCAAGATAAATCCTTAGCATTTATTCTTAGAAAAGTCACTAAATGTTTTCAGAAACATATTAAAATATATCCTTTAGGCTTCATTTGGGACAAAATACAACTAAATTACCCTCCTAGAAAATATCCTTCCCAAATAACTGACAGGGAAATGACAAGCTGATGCAAGACATATAATTTACCATTAACTATGAATGTTGAGTCTTGTGTTTTCTTTCCAACACCTAGACTTTTACGAGTCCACTATTCTGAATAGAACCAGCACCGAAGTCATGTTTGGACACTCACGTGCTTCTCAGTAACAGCTGTACTGGCAATCAAACAGTTAACCTGCCGCTCGACCGGCACAGCCGCTCGACCGGCAGGTTATATGTGGTCCGGTAATTATCCGGAAAAAGCACACCGAACAAACTATCCAACGGGAAAAAAAAACTCTTAAATTTTGTTGCGAGGTTTCTATGTTGGATGATTTGCTCCTTTGCTATCTGCGGTCAGATGCAAAAAATAAGTTGTCAGTTTGACCCTTGGATTGTCGATTCGTTTGGCGTCTCGAGACCGTCTGATAGAACCATAGGAAGTTATTCAACGACACTGCGAGAGATCTGGGCTAGTAATATGTATTTTCAACAACGAGTGTGGTTAACTCCTGCTGAAATCTTTACAATTTGGACGTCCAGGAAGTAACGCAAAAACTGTATTGATCTCAGTCCACGGTCAGTGCCTGCCGATTGCTGCACTTCAAATATATGACTTTTTATATGGTTCAAATTTTCTGGCAGGCGCCAATTGTTGATCTTTATTTGTCAAAGATTTGTAGCCGTGGATCTCTCCTCTTCACTTGTGTACACTACGTGGCCACTCGCGTGGTATTTGTCGTTCAGTTCCACATTCACTCGCAACATACACAAGTCACCTTGAGGGGGGATGGGGGATGGCATGTTGAGCCCAAGACCGGATCCCCCTTGACCCACCTCCCACATCTCCCCACCACCAGTCAAGTGCATATGGGGGATGCATGCGGAAGTGCATAGCTCTCGCACTTCCTGTCAGTGGAAAATTACAGAAGTGCGAACAGGACATCTCTTGGAACGTTCTTGCGCCGGAATGAACTAGTTTACATCTGCGGCATCTAACCACACAATGGGCTGTACACCTCCTAATACACTTCCCACGTACACTTTGTTGCAACGCTGGGGGGTGGGGGGGATGGGGGTAAGGGGGGGAGGAGAAAACAGCAAGTCTGTGTTTTTGATGGACTGAAAGTCTCGACCACTGCCGCCAAAACATCTCCTCATTGTCCGGCTCACATTGTTTTTGAAATAAAACATCAGCTGATCAATCATTCTTCTGATAGCCAGAATTAGTCCTCCTAATCTTCTGGCAGTTGTTGACTTCCTTTATTTTTAAACTAAAATGGTGGAAGATTGTAACAGTAAAAACAGTTATCTTAGTACAGACATCCTCCAAAAAAGTATGGACAATCCTTGTAAGCTGTGTTCTAAAAGTTTTCTTTCCTTCATTTTGCATCTTAAGTAGACATGAAGGGAAAATTCCTATAAATCAAAATGTATGTGAGAACCCTTATGAAGAGCTGTGATGAAAACATACTACTTTTTTTGTTTTAGAAGGTTTCTACTACCTTCCAGTTTCCACAACGTCCATTATAGGAAATTTCCTAGTAGACTCTTGTGTATGGTTGTGTATGGTGTATAGGATGGAGAGGATGCGGCGACTGGAGGAGCAGAGGATAGGCAGGGCGATGCAAGAGGGGGAGGCAGCGACAAAGAGGTGACCATGCCACACGGTCTCAGAAGTCATCAGCAGTAGAAGATGAGGAGCAAGAATGCAGGATCTGCAAATGGCAGGTTACCGGAAGACAACGCAAGGGGATAGAAGAGAGGAGCAGAACCGGCCGGAAGCTTCAAAGGTGTTGGCAGAGGAAGGCTCAAGAGTTGCTCTTAGCTTTTGGTGGTTGAGGAGCGCCGGATGTTGCCATGGGCATGTGATTGGGCGCTGGGCTTTGTTACGGCGATGAGAACCGTCAAGGCTTGACAAGAGGACAAGGCAATACTGCTGATGGCAGCTGTGGATGAAGTGGAGGAGGCACAGACGAGCGGATTCATCATGAACCAGAGAGCACAAGCTGCCACATGACATATATGAGCACAGGGAGGCCAGTGGCTCTTTGATTGATGTTGTGGCTGAGAAGGCAGAGCAAAGTGTGTGGAGAGGGCATGGATGGTGAAAGTGGCGGCGAAAATGGTGGAGAAAGTGTTGACAGTAGAAAGCGGTGATGGGGGCGGCAAAGCGATGACTTGGTTATGAAACACCAGGCAATGTTGCCTGAAGCTCTGATACCATGTCAAAATAATGGAAGAAGCAGGACGAGTGACAGCAGAAGTAGGCAGAAGCAATGGTGTGTGCGAGTGCACAACAACGAAGTAGCAAAAGCAAAGGGCTGTGACAGGATGCAAGCAGTTAGGCGGAAACGTGCATGAAGACGTTGGGGGAACCAAGGGAGATTGATGAGGTAGATGGAAGCACGACAAGAGAATTCCGGAGACAAGAAGGTAGTATTGATGTGAAACAGAGAGCTGAGAGAAGGAGCAAAGATGGAGTGAAGGGATTCCAAGGCTAGAGACGAGATTGGATGGCAAAGAAAGAATGAGCAAGAGGCGAGCAGAGCAAAACAATGGCAACAAAGGCACGGAACCAAGGGCGAACAGGATGGGAAGACTGTTCTGGATTAACCTTACAGACAGGGTCCTCGGTATATACATGACAGGGTCCTTGGTACACGACAAATACATCAAGGGGCAACGACTTATTTTCCACTAGCCAAACATGGTACTGACATGCACAGTTATTAGGGGTTGTCCTGGTCACCACCTCAAAGGTCAACGACTGACAAGGCTGTATGAACCAGGATGGTTCTCCTTGGAGGTGAACCTTATTGAGCGAGGTCTGATAGGCTTCCTTTTGAAGAGACTGGCTGATCTGGGGGAGACGTGAACCCGGTGGTTGATTTTCCTTGAAAGAGGCAAATTTCTCACACAAAGGTCACCGGGATAGATGGAAGAACAACCCCCATGACCGGCAGATGCCACACAACATAGTTAAGGAGGAGTAAAAAACACTAGGCAATATGGAGCCACAACAAACAACCACAGAGGGATAAGACACAGAAGAGGCAGGCACACTTCAACCAAGATCACCATGGAGGGTCTGAAGACCAACAACATGCAGTGCGACTTTGAAATTGCCACTGTAGAGGGCCATTGTGATAAAGGCAGCAAGTTGTTGTTGTGTGTCAACATCAACCAGGCGCACGTCACCAGATGCTATGCGTTCATGTACGCAGTGATGCTCGATGTTGATGTGCTTTTTGCGAGTGTGATGTATGCCATCGTGCTCAGCAATTTGACGCGTGATTCTATTGTCGCAGCGATGAATGATGCAATGGATGGGCTGGTGTGCTTGCTACATGAGACGACACAACCAGTTCCTCTCACGGATACTGACCCCCAAGGCAACTTACTTGGCCTCAGTTGAGGTACTTGTGACACAATCTCCCTAGCCCCTCTTCCCAGAGACAGCAGTGTCTCTGATGAGGAGGATGTAACCAGAGTAGCTGTGTGTGTTGTGATTCTGGGCCCAGTCACTGTCTGTTTATCCATCAACCCTGACAGAGGGCTGCACACAAAAGCACAAGCCAAGAAAGGGAGTGGACACAATGCAGAACACAAGCTCTGCCACCCCATTATGCAGGCGGTATGGATATTGGAAAAACTGGGAGAAGAAGTTCAATGCAAACGTAACGTTGGCACGCGTGGTCATACCAAATAACGTAAGAGACCCAACAACCTAGACAGATGTTGGGATGTGAATGGGCTCCCCCAGCCGGACAGGTTCAGCTGTCTTCAAGATCCTCTGCCCTGGTGGAGTAATTGGAGCCATGGGGATCAGCAGCAAATAGGTCGGCAGAACACTCTCCCAGGGCGCAAACACACCCTTCTTGATGCACATGTAGGACACAGCATTGACAGTCAAGCTCCATCTCCATGCCCTGGAAGACGTGGCCAGAACCAAAATCCTTCATCTTGTACGCAGATTGGAGAAGATCCTTCATAATTTAGACAGCCTGAGGATGTAGAGAGGCTTTGAGAAGGTCATCAATGTACACCAAGATGGCAACGAAGGGCACTAAAGGGTCACTCACAAAAGGAGCGGGGTTAAGTGGACTGCAACGATAGCCACTGTTGTCAAGGGTGGCGGAGATCTTGAAATTCCAGCAGCGTGGAGAGTGCTGTAGCCCATAAAAAGCCTTACAAAGGTACCAGACACTGCAGTACGATTGCCAAAGCCAGGTGGCTTGGCCATGTAAATCTCCTTTTCAAGTCGACTGTACAAAAACACCTTGTTGATGTCCATCTGATGCAACTCCCAGACATGCTGAGCCACCTTGCTTTGTAGTTCCATAGAAGTGTTGTATGTTTCCATAAGAAAAGTGGCATAAAAGTCCACATCAGGCAGCTGAGAAAAACCCCTGGCAATGAGGCAAACCTTTTAGCGATCAACCATGCCATTCGACTTGCGCTTGCACTGGAACACTTAATGGGCGGCAATGGCTGTACGACTAGGTGGAAGGTCTACCTTGTTGTGAACACGATATGCTGTGATTGCATTGAGCTCCTCATGCATAGCCTGCACCTAAAGAGCCGCATCTGGAGCGGAGCAAGCCTGGCAGACTGTTTCTGGATCAGGCGGGGGCACATCGCTGGCCTGAGTATTGAGTGAAGTGGCAACCGAGGTGAGATGTACGGTGGGAAGAGACTCAGTGGCAACGACAAAGGCAACCGGTTGGAGCCTGACTGTATGGGGCAGGGAAAGAAGAGGGTGGAGGAGCTACCGGGTCAGCTACGGAAGGAACCAGGAGGGGACCAGGGTCAAGTGGAGACACGCCAGATGAAACAGGCGATGGTGTAGGTGAAGATGCAGGAGATGATGCTGGAGATGACAAAGACATGGCGCTATGTGATGACAAGATGTAGGTGAGGGTGCAGTGGCTGATGTGGACGTAGACAGAGAGACACGCAATGATGTAGGTGCCGGTGATGTAGGCAAAGTTGTAGCAAATGGTACAGGAAGCGACACAGACATGGGGACGGAGATGGACGCTGATAAGGGTGCAAGCCACACGGGAGACAGAGGTGATTGAGGAGAGTTGCCTGAGGGCCATCTGTCCTAGGAGCTGCCATACAAAAAAAAAAAACCAGGCCAGAAGAGTGGACGTGATGGAAATTTTCCTGAGTGAATTTGCTCACAAAGAAGAGAGCCTCACGTTACTCAATCACACGTTGAGGCCCAGAAATGCCACAATCTCGAATGTGGCAAGACCGAGGAAAGGGCACAGGTGCCTGCAAGGGGAGAGCTGCCTATCGCACAAGTCGTCAAGGAGCCAGACACCAGCAATGCTCCCCCAAACCGTACAAAGTGCAATTCAGTGCGACAATGGTACTAGCGCTCATACGGAGTGACGCGGTGTGGAAGCGGCCTGTGAGGAACCCGGTTCTACACCAGAGTCATGTACTGCATGGCCTTATGAGCAAGAGCTTGAGACAAGCCAGACTCGACCAGCAAAGTGCTAGCCCCATCTGCAAGTGTTCGATTCCAAGGTTCGGAAGCAACATTCTGCTGAGAGGTGTAAGGGGGGGAAGAGGCACACCGTACACCAAATGATGTAAGAAAACAAAGATAGGTTCCGATAACTCGCCACCAAGATGGAGCAAAACACCTGCAGCTTACATTGACAAGCACACTCTTCCTGAAAAAGCCAGGACTCAATTGTGGAACTGATGTCACTCATCAGACAGAGGGAAAGATTCCAATGGAAACGTGACTAGTTGTCAGTCAGACAGAGGGCATAACGACGACCACCAAGGAACTCGACTGAAAATGGTCCCATGAAATCAGCATGGACAGAAGAGAGGGGCTCATAGGTGTGTGATGTTGATGCATGGAATCAGAAATGATGCATCTTTCCTTGAAAATAAAGCATGCGCACAAAGGTGCACGGAGTAGACAAAGTGGCATCCAGTACAGTAGCAGGCTGATGGCATAGCAAGCTGTGTATAGTAGGAGTTCTCACATGGAAGAGGCAGAGATAAGGTAAGCGCGTATTCTCAATAGAAGGAGAAGGGGCAACATGGGCATGAGCAATGGCAATGATTGACGTGCTGGGTGCAAATAGAGGCACACGATACAATCTTTCACAAGGCCATAGAGCACAACAAACCCAGAAAGATGCCAAAAAAAAAAACAAAAACCAATGCCACAAGACGTATTGAAGTTCATACCCTGATTGTCAAGGGTAGTGGCGTCAGCAAAATCACCTCAAGCGCAGGCACGTACTGCACATCAGGCTCCAACACATAATTGGAGGACCAAAAAAATGCTTGACACAGACGCCCTGGACAGGAAGCATCTGTCCTGGACCAATACGGACAAAACAGCCAACCCCGAAAGGCCCCAACAACACGAACACAACATGCGATGATGTCATGTGGTAAGTGGCTCCATAATCGAGAATCTAGAAACCAAAAGAAATGCAAACAGGGGACGGGACATGACATGCAATGACACCATCCGAGCTGGTAGCAGATGGCGGTGAATGACCCAGACAATGAGCCAATAAGCGGGGACATGTACCATGCCGCCGCTCCTCAGTCCATGCATCAGCCTCACCCAGACCGCGCAGCAAGGCTCCCTGAAGGGATCCATCCGATTCACAGTTGTGACCCCTGGAATCAACTACCAAAGTCATATTGCAGGAGTCTATGGACGGTCAAAGCTGAGAGGGTGTTGAATGAGAGGAAGCTAATTGGGAAGCTAGCTGGGAGGAGCCCAGGACGGTTGTCAGAGGCAAAGTCGTTACGACGGGTGGAGCTGATGCATACAGCCACTGTGGAGGTGTGTAGAAGGGCAACGGTGGTCCACGAATGGTGGTATAGGTGTGATGCAGCCCCCATTTCCACTCAAGTAGTGGTACCACCGCCGCAGCCGTGCTCAAGCTCGGACAGTGGCACATAGGGGAATGGTCTCCCATGATACAGGACAGAACCACAGACCTGGACATTAACCGTGATGGGAGAGGGAGAGGGTCTCCTTCAACATTTGGGACGGATTCCCAAACATTGGGTTCTTGACCCAATCTGGGAAGATAGGAAACAAGGGCAATGGAAGGAAGGAACAAAACCAAAATAAAAGTGAATAAACAAACAAAGGAATTAAAAACATTTCAGTCCACCCAGGGTGGACTGAAATTAATGAGGCGTGACGAGCTCCCAACACGAGTAGTCGAGGTGGAGACGGGTCCAGAGCCCTTTGCATTTTCATCATTTTTGCATTATTTTTGCCAGGGCAGTAGCGGGCCTTTTATTGGCCGTTGACAACGAGCCCGTCTATCCACTGGTACCCCGATGAGGGGACTGGAAGCCAACGGGCACGCTGACCAACAGTCAGCCAAGAATCCTGGAAGCTTTGATGTAGCTTCCCACCTTCTAGGTGACTTCTGCCTCTGCTTCTGCTGCTGCTAAAACTGCTGCTGCTGCTTAGCCATGGCGACCATCCTACTTCCGTGGCTGTAGCTGCTGATCTAGCCGATTTCAGATTCATATATCTGCAAGACTGTTGTTTCTGCTACGGGCAGCTGCAAAGGCTCTTGATGCTGCTGCCAGCAGCTGCAAAGGCTGCTGCTTCATTTCGCTGCATGCTAGGGTGTGCTGACGCATGCTATTGCTGTTATGCCATGCCAATTCCTCTGCTGCCATAACGGTAGATTAATACTGCTAAGTGCAGCTGTGAGGCGGCTGCTTCTGTTGCTCACAGATGCAAAGGATGATGCTTTCGCATGCAACTGGGAAAGCTGCTCATGCTGTATGCTGTTTCTTGCTACTGGCTTCTGGTGCTGCGTGCTGCCACTTGCTGCTGTTGCGTGCTGTAATGCATGCTTTGCTCCTGCTACGCACAACTGCTAAGGTTACCTTCCTTGGCCGTCGTGAGACCAACTTGGATGTGTCATCGTATGCTTGGGGCTGCTCAAGTCCACTGCTAGAATATTTGAATGGCCAACGATATGCCAAATGATAAGAATCCATACCAGCTTGCATTGCAACTCATTGTCTCTGATTCCACTAGTCCTCTTTTTTGGGTCACATGTCTCCAGCTGTCTCAGATCTGTTGTCTGCAAAGTCGAAGTAGAGCCTGTACAATTTTGTCCAATTGATAATGATTTAACAGCCTTGACGTGCTGTCCGTCAAGTGCACTGGATGCAATTCTAGCTACAGATGACGTTTCCATGGATCAAATACTTACAACCTTGAATTATTGAACATGAACAGCTCGTCCACTAAAGAAGATGCAAGGAGACTTCATGAAACTCACAGTAAAACTTTCGAACACAATGTGCTCGTCATTTGTACAAGGCCTTAGGACACCACATGCATTACACACCATTTCAGTGATGTTTATTGAATAAGTCATCTTGTCTGTGCATGTATTTGCATATCAGCTAATGCCCAAAAAGCCCATAGTCATCAGTATCTTGTATCCACAAACAGTACGCTGTCGCTTACCACCAATCGTACATAAAGAGATACCTGAAACATGCAATGTGCACATTGTTGTTCATACACATGGTACAGAAGAATGCTTTTGACATGTTCCTGTCTCTGATGAGCACCTGTTTCTTACAAGAAGCGCTTGAGCTGCAGAGACTTGAGCAGCAATAAACTGACTGGCACCATTCCAGCTTCCATTGCTTCCCTGAAAAATCTGAGAATACTGTGAGTGGAAGGGGTGGAAAAGAGGAGAAACCTGGAACATTGATGAGATGCACAGACATGGTCGGTGACCAGTGGCAGCACAAGCAGCGGGATGTGGGAGTTAGTAGCCAACAGTTGCAGCCATGTTGAAGAAGGAAGTTAGTAGCGGACGGTGTTATGTCTTTTACTCACTTTCAATCTGTAATGTGCTGAAGTCCCTCTTGCCACCCATTCATGAAGACCTTGGAAGCTCGACTCTTGCTTTTTGACTGTCATCCTTGTTCTTGTTCAATGCTATTCCCAAAAAAAATCAAGGCCAAAGGTTGGCTGGATAACATGCATGTTCATTTGAGTTTGTTGTCCTCATATCCACTTGTCCTGTTATTTATGTCTCTCATGTCTCCAGCTAGCTTTTCTGTCACTACAGATTGTTTTCCACATGGTTAATGTACAATATGTGGTCTTGTGTCAGCAAACTGGAGGCTTTGAGGAGTGACACGTTGCTGGTAAAGTGCATGATTCACTCGTAGCCAGAGATGCAGCAGGTTTGGATGCCAGTCTGGTTTTGCAGGATGTGATGAATTCTGGTGCACCAAACTGTCTGCATTCTCGTGAAGATAAATCTGTGGTGTTGGTAGACTTCAACTTGTGCAAGGATTTTTGTCCCACTTGCTGTCAGTTGGTCGGTTCGGTGCACCACTTGCTGTTTCTTTGTCATGGTCATCTTGATGTGCACTGTCATTTCACTCATGTTTACGGCATTCTCCTGTTCTTTGTGAAAACCGTTTGAGCAGCAGTTTGGCTACCCATCAATCAACTGAATGGCAGCATCACAGGTGTCACTGGTTTTCTGAAAAATATGGATTACCTGTGAGTGGTAGTGTAGCCATTCCTGGTGTGGACCTGTGAGTCTATCATTATTTCACTTTATGCTTCTGTTGTGGCTGGAGAAGGTGTAAACAGTTGGTGGCACGCTGCGCCATGAGGCTTGCAGTGAGATGGTTAAAGGTCCTGAGTTTTCAGGTCCCGAGGAGCGGCCCTTTGACTTCAGGTCGCTCGCGCGTCCTGGAGATTGCTTGTACTTGTCCCCAGCTAACTTCTGCCTCCATGTATAGCAACTGGGGTAACTCACAATGCATGGTGGCCATGGCCTCTTGCACGCAAAGGTCACACGACGGATGGGGTAGGGGGCAATGATTTGGGTCCTCCATGCCGTCCTCCATGGCCATGGCCTCTTCCACCAATTCTTTGATGAATTGGTGGAAATCTTCCATGAGCACTCAATACGGATGATGGTGGAGCCTGAGGAGGGGAGGGGGGTGTCTTCTGAAAGTCATTTCTTTGACTCGGTCCACGGCAAGAGTGGTGGCTGTCATTTTTATTGAGTCACTTTGCAAAGCAACCTCATACTAATAACACCACCATGGACCCTGAGTCGGACAACGTGAAGGAGGAAGGTTAGGCGCTTCTGGCTGCTACGAGAATGATGGAGAAAGTTCAAGGTCTTTCCAGAAAATTATTTCAAGTGGAGCGTTATAAAGCTGAAGCGATGCAAAGAACGACAGTGTTTCTCGCAAGGCTGGGTACATACCTGAATCGGCAGGAAGACGCCCTGACCAGTGACCACACCAGAGTGCACCCGTAGCCGGTAGCACCCGAGAGAAGCCAAGAGATAGCCACGGAGAGCATGCGTGAGGTTGAGCGAGGCTGCTTGTTGGAGTGATGAGTGGAGGAGCGAGAGTGGCAGAGCGAGGAGTTGGATGGGAAGGACAAAACCTAAAGCTAGAAATGGTGAGAGAAACGAAAGAGCTGAGCAGGGAGCAAAGCCAGCTAAGAGCTGATAGGGGAGGCGTGAGAGATGTGCGAGCTCAGGGTAAAGGCTGTAATAACAGGCAAAATGAGAGGGTGAAGACGGGGACGTAGCCGTCGAAGCGTACGGGAGACAAGTCTTTCCTCAGCTGCTTGGGAGGGAAGGAACATCCTCCTTATGCATGGAGATGAAGAAAAATGACACACAACAAAAATAGGACTGCTTCTTGTGTGGTACCCATGCTCGCTTGCGATGTGCCCAATTAGTAGAGGCCGTTTTGACTCCTGCCAGGAGCCAAGCCTTACAACCACCACAAGCTTTCTGGTGCAAGCACCAGGAAACTCCTGGTGCTTGTATGTGTTGGGAAATTTCTGCGGACCACAGCAGATCAAGGTTTTTATGTACGGAGGTCAACCTTATTTGAAGCTATGAGAATTACCCTGGAAGAAACGGATACGACAAGCTTCAAGCATTGCTGGTTTACAGGTTACTTCCTTCCACGCTCTTGTAATCTGGAAATTCTGAAGAAGATGACAAGGTCTGAGTTGAAGGGACCATATTTAGTGGATTCTCCAAGTGAAATGGGTAGACAGTGAGGAAAGGGGGATGGTTCCACAATGTCGTGCAGGACCACTGATTCATGTAACATGAACGTCTCGATATGTTGTTGAAAAGTATTGTTGAGTCCCCAGGCAGGTCTGATGTACGGGTCGACTGTAGAAGGGCACACTAGATGAGCTTCCGCTTCATGGGTGACACTATAGCAAGTGAAAGATTTGTCTCTCTGATCCAACGGATGTGACACCTGCACTGCCATGATGGTGGGCATTTGGGTGGTACTGTAGGGTGCAGAGAGGAGTTGGGGATTTTGTGGTGGGAAGAGGGTGATGGAGACCATGAGGAAAGGCGGAATGAGAGTTTGAGTGCTGTTCTGGAGGAAGTTGGTGCAGACTTCTTTAAAAGGGTGCTGTCACTTGCTGGGATTTGCAGTCCGTGGAAGAGGATGCCGGTGATGTGTTGGGAACTGGGATGGGGTTCCAACTGCAAAGGAGCAGTCAGGAAGTAGCTGTTGTAAGGATGAGGAATGGCAAGAGGGGACTAGAGGCTTCTTGCCATAGCTAGAAAGTTTTTGCTCAAGCTGTGAGTGCTGTTATCGCTGTGTTGCAGATGATGTAGCTTCTTGGCACGGTTCTGATGCTGAATGTTGCCACTGGAAACAAGTGTATGTGACCTGGGATGTCTTCTGCTGCTTCATGGTGGAAGACACGGAACACGAGCTCTGCTGCGCTTATTGGAAGTTGTGCGCGGGGATGCCTGACAGAGCAAGACTTAGTCCAATACACAGAAGACTACTGCTTGGTGGGGCGGTGACAAAACAAAACACCAGATGCTGCTACTTGAAGTTATGCGTGGGATGCATGGAAGAACATGACTTAGTGCATTGCACGCATTGGTGCTTGATGGAGGCGATGACGGAACACAATCCAGACTGTTGTTGAAACGTACGCGAGATGCCTGGCGGAGCAGGACTTTGTCACTTGGACAGATCGCTGCTAATGCTTGGTGGGGGTGGTGACCGGAACCAAACCTTGGGCTAGTTTCTGTTGATGCCTTTGATGGAGTGTGCGTGGGGATGCTTAATGGGTAGGGTTTGGTTTGTTGCATGATTTCCTTATTGTTGTAGGTGGTGATAAAACACATGCCCGGCTGCTGCTGCTCTTAGAATGTGAGCGAGGATGCGCGGGTCTCAAGACAGGAGACAGAGGTGGACCGGAGAATGCTGCAATGGGGGGTGACGGAGCAACAAGCTGGTTAGTAAAACTAAAGCTTAATCTAATGTTGGCAATAGCCAGGAGGCAATGAGAGACAGATGTGCGAGTGAATAGCAAAGGCTGAGGCAAAAGGCGAATTGCTAGAACAACGACACAACAGTGAAGCAATGGAGCCGTAAGGAAAATCTAAGTGGAGAAAAGCGCGTACTCAGTTGATTGGAAGGGAATAGACATTGTCTTTTTATGTGCAAAACAGGAAAAGTGCTTGCACACCAGATATACAGCGGCTTATTGCGTGCTAGCCAGACGCGTTTGTGACCTGGTTGTCTATTGGAGGCAGACTCAACTTCTTGTACTTGTACGCATTGCAGAGTCATAGCATAATACAAGGAGACCGTGGTGGTTCTGTTAGGAGCTGAAGCTTATTGAGAGTTAGGAAAAACGCTTAGTGGATACGGCTCTTGTTAAAAGAGTCTTTTTTACAGGCCATCATCCAACTGGCCACCCCTGGGGAGATGCGCAGGTGGAAGCTGCACACGGTAGCATGGAAGACCTTTAGTGGTTTGGGTCGGATTGCTGGCGCTTTGTCTGCTGGTTGGCGGCTTTGCATCTTGAGAGGGTAGGGGCCAACATAGTGAGGCAGACCAGTTCAGGTGGTCAGGATGCACAGTTTCCTTGATTGTACATCTCTTTTTAGCAGGGATCCGATGCCAACCGGCCTGAGGCAAACAGATTGGAAAACAGGGCCGACACAATGGCACCTGCCGTCCGCTCCTAGCATTGCAGCTAGGAGAAGATATCACCCTCAGGATCACGGTTCCACACTGAGCAGCTCCTAGGCAATCACTTGCTAGCAACTGTATCCACTTAACACTTGGTCACTTTCGCGTGAGGTGCTAGTCAGAGACTAACTCCTGGGGCTTAGACCAACCAGTGCCTTCTTTATACTGTTCCTTAGTTGGACAGCTCTGTGAGGAGCATCTTAGCCCAGACTGTAGGTTTAGAATGAGGAATGAGCCTGTTACTCATAGTCCTAGGCCTGGCCCCGCCACGTGGCACATCCTCCTCATGCATGAAGAAATGTCTAGGAAACGTCCTCTTTGCAGGAAGGTCAAAAAACACTCCTGCTGTCATCAAGGCTCGTACGCAGGACCTGTTGTCCCTAAGTTCAACATGCTCTCCATCACTCTACACTGCTCGTGTCTCGCTTGGACTTGCACCACAAACTAGGTATGGGGGACTTACTCCAAGGGAGCAGTGCATGCCAAACCTGTCCACTACGCTATAGCGGTGGCCAAACGGGCATAAACAAAGAACAATCTCTCCCTTGAACCTCTGGCCACCTGCCGTGGTAATCTTCTTTCGCAGGAACCCGTAGCTTTGCATTGTGTTTGTGCACCTCAGCTGTCTTGGTCTTTAGTCCTCATCTCCTGCATCCACCATGCCAATTCATCGAGCGCCTCCAGCATGCAAGCTGCAATCAAGCGCCTTCGTCAAGAAGTCCGCTAGCTTCCTCTTCGTTTTGACGTGCTCTAGTTCCATGACACTCTTGGTGAGAAGGGCACGTGAGTAGTCGTACCGAATTTTGATGTGCTTTGTACGCCAAGAAATCATGTCTTCCTCCGCCATAGCGATGGTGCTCTGGTTGTCGACGTGGATGACAGTTGCTTCCTCTTGTGGTGCCTTGATCTCGTTGAGCAGAATGCAAAGCCACTGTGTTTCCTTGCATACTTCCAAGAGTGTGATGTACTCCGCCTCAGCAGTAGAAAACGAGACGCAGTCCTTCTTCCTACTCGCCCATGAGACCGCACCACCGTTGAGAAGGCAGACAAAAGCCCGAGGTGAACTTCCTATCACCAATTCGCCCTCCCCAGTCCGCATCGGTGTAGCACGTGAGTTGCAGCGAGTCTGATCCTTTAAGACCTCCAAACTGAAGTCCCACGTGCCATGTCTTTTTGAGATATCGGAAGATCCGCTTAACGGCTTGCCAGTGTTGTGGCCCAGGGTTAGCCACGAACCTGCTCACCTGACCTACCGCATAAGCGATGTCAGGTCGCGTCTCCACCATCATGTACATGAGGCTCCCGACGGCGGACTGGTACGGAAGTTTTTGTATTCCCCGCCGCTCTGCCTTGTTGCTTGGGGTCATGAAGGAGGAGAGCTCGCACTCGGAGGCCATGGGGGTGGTGACGGGTTTGCAGTCCTCCATGTTGTAGCGCTTCAAGATGTTCATGATGTACCTGGTCTGGTTGAGCTCGATGGTACTAGCTTTGCAGTTGTGGGGGACAGCGATCCCGAGGTAGTACTCAAGAAGACCCATGGCCTTCATCTTGAACCTACTGCTCAGCTATTTCTTGAGGTCCGCAAGGGCCTCGTGCAAGGAGGAACACATGATCAAATTGTCCACATACAATGCCACAAGCAGCAATCCAAGCTCGTCCTCCTGCACATAAACGCTGGGGTCATTCTTGCAGTGCACGAAGGAGAGCTCAGCCATGAAGCTGTCAATCTCCTTGTACCAGATCCGTGGGGCCTGTTTCAGTCCGTACAACACCTTCACCAGTGGACACACCTTTCCTACAGGTGCATCCACCCCCTCCAGCACTTCCATAAGCACCTCTTTGCCCAACGTCTTGTGAAGGAAAGCTGTTTTTACGTCCATCTAGTGCATCTCCAGGTCTTTGGCGGCAGCGACTTCCAACAGGGACCTGATGGAGGCATTCGTGATGACCGGTGCAAAGGTCTCATTGTACTCCGACCCTGAACGCTGTGAGAATCCTTTTGCCACAAACCTCCACTTGTACTTGTCGATGTTGCGGTCTTGCTTGCGCTTCAGCCTAAGCACCCACTTTGAGCCCACCTCATGAGCGTTTGCGGGTCTTTCCACCAGCACCCATGTACCATTTTCTTCAATGGGCGCGAGCTCGCTGTCCACCGCCTCCTTCCATTTGGCCGCACCAGGCCTTGTCAGCGCCTCTGCCACAGTGAGCAGCTCTACCTGAGCCAAACAGGACCAGCTCAGGCCAAACCAGCCTCCAGTGTCTGCGTCGTACTATGGCGTTTTTTTCTTTGCCGCATGCTATGGTGCGGCAGTGCTAGTGATTCATCTCTGCTCTGTTGCTGATATTGTGGTCCAGGCTGTCCTGAAGTTAAATCTTCCTCTGGTGAAAAGCCACTGGCCTCTGACCTGGTCACAGAGGCCTCGCACGTCTCCAACTCCGTGTCAGAGCTCACCGCCACGTCAGCCTGCGCAGCCGCTCTCCCTGCCACACCACTCTTCTCCACGGCCTGCCACACTGGCACCCCTTGCCAGTTTTTGGGAGCTTGATCTCCTGACTCCAGGAGCACCAACTGTTCTCCTTGTTTTGGAGTCTGCATGGGATCGAGTAGCTCTTCCTTGCCTAGTCTCTTATCATCAAAGGTCACGCTCCGGCTGGTGATGAGCTTTCTTGTTGCCAGGTTCCACAGGCAGTAGGTCTTGTGGGCCGTCTCATAGCCCGCCATCATGCACTTTCCCGCTCTTGCATCCAGCTTGCCGCCACCCTCTCCCGTCTGGACTTTTACCCATGCGGTGCAGCCAAAAACGTTCAGGTGTGAGGCGCCCAGCTTCTTCCCTGACCAAACCTCTTGTGGATTCATCTGCTGCTTGCCCTTTTTCTTTTTCGCGCCTGCCAAAAGCAGCTGCAGGAGTCAGGTTGACAAGGTAGCATGCCGTTCTTGCAGCTTTGCCCAAAATTGCGGTGGGAGTTTTGCATCAAAGAGCATGTCGTGCACTATGCCAAGGACAGTCTGATTCATCCGCTCGGCCGCACCACTGTTTTGTGGTGTGTAGGGCGTTGTAGGCAGGTGGTTGATCCCGTGCTGCCGCAACCAGCCCTAGCATGCTTCATAATCTCCACCATTGTTGCTTTGCAGTGCATTGACCTTGTTTCCAGTCTGCCGCTCCACCATGGCGTTAAACTCCTGCAACTTCCCTCTGACCACTCCTTTGGGTTTGAGGATGTAGATCCACACCTTGCGGTTCTGGTCGTCGATGAAGGTCAAGAAGTACTTGCTGCCACCATTTGACGTTGTGTGAGAGGGTCTGTACATGTCGGTGTGAATCAGGCCAAGGGCTGCTTCCGTGCAATGTCCGTTGTGCTCAAAGCAATTTCGCTTGATATTACCTTGGAGGCAAGGTTCACACAGGCTGCCGTACTCAGGCGCATCCTTCTTGCACCCCTCCATGTCGCGGACCAGCTACTCTTACTGGATGACTTGGAGCATGCTGTCTGAAATGTGCCCAAAGCGTCTATGCCACAGCCCAACGTCTTCGTCCTTTGTGGCAGAGGATACCTTTTGAGTTTCCGTTGGTGTTTTCACCTGCATTGGTGCCAAGACCACTGACTCCATCCCACCTACATGAACCTCATCTTCCGAGCTCTCTGTCGCGATTGTCTGGAGCACGTAGAGTCCATCAACTCGTGGAACCTGAGCTGAGAGATCTTTCTTGGCGTAGAGGACCTTGATGTCCTCGTTCTTGATGATGACTGCCTTATTCTGTGTAAACACCACAGTCATGTTACTCGTGATATTTGACACAGACAGGAGGTTTGTCGCATACGAGGGCATGTAGACCACATCATGCAGTTGGAGATCCTTCTCCACACCGTTGAGGGTGATGCTCACCACCTTTTCTCCCACACCCTTTGCATTCACAATGCTGCCGCATCTGAATCGCCGCTCGGTGAGGCCGATGGAGACAATTCCAGCCTGGTCATTGCTCGAGTGATGGTTGGTGCCGGAGTCGATCCTGAAGGCTCCTGGTCTGTGCAGCGCCGCTCCCTTTGCCGGAGGCGTGCTCTAAGCTATTATGTTGGTGACCTCGTTGCCACCATTTTTTTCCTTTGTTCCACTACTCCTGCCGTCTTCCTTATTTGGCAATCTGCACTCTCTTGCCCAGTGCCCATGTTTGCCGCATTTGCGGCAGTTACCCTGTCGCTTGGGAGCCTTGCCGCCATTTTTGCCTCCGCCGCCACCGCTTCCGCTGCCGCCTTTCTGACCAGGGGCCGACCCTTTGCTCCCGTGCCCACCGTAGCATGCGGCATAGGCTAAGAAGTTAACCTCACTGCTGCTAAGGTGAATGGCCTCGTTTAGCACGTACTCAGACACTGCCGTATACGTCAGGTCATCCTCCTGCCAACCACCCATGACGGTGATCATTGGGCTCCAGCTATCTGGTAGCGCCATGAGGAGAATTATGGCGTGCATGTTTTCATCAAGGTCCCAGTTCATTTGGCGAGCCTCACCAAGGAGTCCTTCAAACTCCTGTAGGAAAAATCAGGGATGGACTCTCCCTCATTCACCCGCATGCTAATCAGCTGTTGTGAGATGAATAATCTGCTCGCAAGGGAGGTGGACTGGTGTACACGCTTGAGCTTGGCAAAAGCATCCGAAGCCAGTGTGTACCCTACAACGATGGGGACATACTTTTTGGCCATCGCGTTGCTGAGGAATGACATGACAATATCATTTCGATCCATCCATGCCTCATGCCCGGGTGTGCCCTTCGCGGGAACCTGCTCCTCTCCCTATAGTAGCTCAATGAAGCCACATACTTTCATTGCCAGCTCAAACTGCCATCTCCAAAGGAGGAAGTCAATCCCTTCAAAAAATGGGGATTCCTCCCAAGGATCCGAGACCTTGCAGCAGTGAAGTAGCACTCATGATTTCTCCTATTGTCTGCCCTTTGGTAGCCACTATGGAGTTTGAGGACGGCCATACGGCAGCCCCCACTTCTCCTGATTGGTCAACTATTTTTACTGTCCCTTTCTGCTTTCTGCTATGTTGAGGCTGATGTAGGCTGATGTTAGCTGATGTCTGCTACCGGTTTCAAGGTGCAGATCCATTGCTCACCCTCCAGGTAGTGTTTACTTGCAGGAAGTGAAGTAAATTCACACCAGCACACCTAGGGTCTTGCCTCCAAGGGCAGAGCTTGTCCTTCGTCCCTTTGTGCTCAGTACAAATCCAGCCGTTGGAGCTGATGAATCAGATGGAGTTGATGGAGGCGATGAAGGTGACGTGCGCACCTGGAGAGAGAGTACCAAAGTTGAGGGAATCGTGCCTTACAACTGGTCATTGTGGGTCCATAACCATTTGTCGACCGCCTGAGGCAAACGGACTAGAAACAGGGCTGACACAATGGCACCTGCCGTCCGCTCCTAGCATTGCATCTAGGAGAAAATATCACCCGCAGGATCAAGGTTCCACACTGAGGAGCTCCCAAGCAATCACTTGATAGCTACTGAATCCACTTAGCACTTGGTCATTGTCGCCAGAGGTGCTAGTCAGGGACTAACTCTTGGGGCTAAGACCAACCAGTGCCTTCTTTATACTGTTCCTTAGTTGGAAAGCTGCGTGAGGAGCATATAAGGCTAGATTGTATACTACAAACAAGGAATGGGCCTGGTACATATAGTCCTAGGCCTGACATCCATGGTGAGTGGGTAGTGGCACTTTTGGGGGTGGTCATTCTTCACCACCTTACCAGCTCGCCAATTGGCGCATCCACGGACCGCCAGTTGGTACATCCTCCTCATGCATGAAGAAATTTCTAGGAAATGTCCTCTCTGCAGGAAGGTCAAACAACCTTCCTACTCTCATCAAGGCTCAAACGCAGGACCTGTTGTCCTAAATTCCAACGTGCTATCCATTGTGCTACACTGCTGGTGTCTTACTTGGACTTGCACCACCAACCAGATATTGGGGACTTACTCCAAGGGAGCACTTCATGCCCAACATGTCTGCTATGCTATAGAAGTGGCCAAAGGGGCATAAACAAATAACATCCGGCAGTAGTGTGGAGTGATTGGTGACTTTGGCCTGTCAGGAGGGGTCGTGGCCTTGTCCTTGGGCGTGGAGAATCCAGGCTCGCCGCCACGGTCGTCGCCCCTTGGCCCTCTTGCCTTGTCTGATCTCACTTTCGCGGATTCTCGGACGAAGAGGTTAGTCTCCAGAATCCTTCATCCATGTTCCCCTTTTTCTTCCCTTTCTTCTTTTACCCTATTATCAGAACAATGGAGCAAGCAGGACGAGTGACGGAAGAAGCATGCAGCAGCAGTTATGTGCGCAGATGCATGATGGAGAGCTGACGGAATTAGGGAGTTGGTCTGAGAGCAAGGATCTGCAGGTTTCAGCAAAGGTAGGAAAATGTGCTGAGATAGACTGGAGTTCAGCGATACAATGCCGAAAGTGGAAGCGAAGAGTTGAGAACTGAGCAAATGAGTGAGAGAGACGGAGTGAGGAAGAGTGAGGGCCTGGGCGCCGATTGGATGACGAGGAAGAATGAGCAATAAGTGAGCAAAGCGGAGACACGGTGGTAAAGCCGCATCAGCAAAGGGAATCAGAATGGAAGAGACTGTTCTGGTTAACTTTAAGGGAACGAACATCCTCGGCAATATACAATAGATCAGGACAAAACACAATACAATGGCTTCTTTCCGTTAACAAAATGTGTTACGATGTGGTCGCGGTTATAAGGGCCGGCTCACCTCTGAGTCCTCCATCGTAACCGAAAATCCGTTAGCAGGGTGGTTAGGCGCTGAACCTAAACCTTATTGAGAACACGGATTATCTGAGGGTTTATCTCAGTGCTGATTTCAATCTTCTGACAGCCCCCCTCTGTGCGGCTGTGTATGTCCTGTGTTATGTTATCGCGTATGCCCGGACTGGCCTCAACTTCCCGGCCGCATCTGGCATGCGCCTTCTTGAGGGTTACGCTGACAGCGACTACGTCCGAGACGCGGATGCTCGAAGTCATAGTGGCTTTGTCTTCCATCTAAGGACCGCTGCCGTTTCCTGGCATAGCGGCAAGCAAGGTTGTGTTGCTCGCAGCACAGGGGAGGTGGAATACATGGCCTTGGGTGGCTCCGTGCTGAGGTGGTGTGGCTCCGCCGCCTCCTTGGTGAGTTTTGTCTCCCCACGTCACCTGTGCCTCTCTACACTGATAGTGAGAGCGGTCTGGCCATTGCCGGGAACGCCGGTGTGCTTCACCGTTGTACAAAGCAGATCAACGTCGAGTACCACTATGTGCGTGACGTCGTCACCACTGGTAACGTCTCTCTTTGGTTCATCACCGCGGAGTTTCAGCTTGCTGACTTCCTCACTAAGGCCCTTCACCAGCCTGCCTTTGCCTCTAGCATTGTCGCGGTCAGTCTTGGCGCCCTTCCCCCGGCAGACTGATTCTCCTCCCTCCCCCTGTCGTTCCACGCTATGCTGTCTCTTGTCAGTTTCATGTGGTCATCCTCTCAATGACTGTCTCCCCGATTCATTCGCGTCCCTTCTCCCCTCCTCTTCTGCTCCGTGCACGTTGTCCCCATGGGTCTACCTCACCGTCGGCTTGCCCCACCCACCTGGCCCTTGTCCATGCCTCTGTGTTGTTCCCCCTCTTCCCCCTGCTCCCCTCCCGTACACCCTCTGGCCCTCCATTGCTCTGTGCCTCTGGTCAGTGGGGTGTAGGTCCTTGACTCTTTCGCCATGGTGCTTTCTCTCGGGGGCGTCCGTAGCCAAACAGGCGGCCTCGGCTGGTTGGCATCGGTGACGTGGTCGGAGCTTCTCGTGGGGTGGTTCTGGTGGGGTGGTTCTGGTGGGGTGCTTCTGGTGGGATGCTTCTGGGGGTGTGCGCCTGGGTGGGCGCTTCTTGGGGTGCTCCTGGCTTGATGCTTCTGGCAACGTGCAGGAATTTACCCTCGACAAGCCCCGTTTGTTGGGATGTGGTTGGTATCTCTGGTCGGCACTTCCTCTCCGTTCTGGCTGCGTGCGCTTTGTCACTCCCTTCCATCTCTCTTGACTCGCTACATCTAGTGCCGTGGTGTTCGAGATTTCTGCTTGTGCCACCTGCCCTTGCTTGTACTATTGTGTTAAAGTAGCAAACATATATTGCTCCTTTCTGGTAATGAGCCTGGATTCGTCTTACACGTTCTACTTCTGCTGTAGCCTGCCCTGTTGGGCCATGCGTGTATTTTTCTTCTGAGATGTATGTGTCAGAATAATAGAGAAGGCGGGGAGTGCAATGGAAGAAGCAGGCGGAGGGAGGATAAGGCGACAGTCATGAAACTGTTAATAGAGGCAAGGAGCTGTGGGACAATGCAAGGAGTTAGTCGGAGAGAATGACAAGCCGGTTGCATGAACTGAAGTACAGAACTGGGATAGACAGGAGTACGGTGAGAGCATGTGGATGTCAGAAGCACGCAGTTGAACTGTAGAGGCGAGAGAGTTGAGTGAAAGTGCAAGAGTGACAGGGAAAAGTGATGTTGGTCTGAGGGCAGAGAGTGGATGGTGACGGAGGCGTGAGTGACTGGCGAGCAGAGCGAAAACACGGCAGCGAGGCCGTGGAACCGAAGGCACACAGGATGAAAAGACTGTTTGAGGTTAAATTGGAGGAAATTAACATCCTCCATTTTTACAACAGAACAGGACAAACATGCAAGCAACAGCTTCTTTCCGCTAGCCGGTGACACATGTCACTTCATTTGGGGATGACTTGGTTGCCAGTCATAACGGTCCGGATGACCGTTGGTCTGTTGCCAAAATGGTTCGGTCCATGACCTCAACCTTTATTGAGAGCTCGGTAAATCCAAGCAGTGGCCTCTGTTGGAGTCTATCTTCTGACAACCCCCTTGAAAAATGCTACTCACATATGTCGATGGGAGTAGTGTTTCCTGTCGGCAGAGGAAATTTTGACTCTAAGAGGAGGCAAGAAGATTTTGTCACATTGCTCCAAGGTCTCTTCGGTGCTCATCCCTCAGATCTTGTTGTCCTGCTGGTACTATCTCTTTTATCCTGGTCTGGAATTGGCTATTGACTGATGTGTAGAGAGCTTCTGACTCATCCTTGGTTAACAAACCGATCCAAGCAGGCAGTCTGTTACACCAAACCCATACAAAAATTAAGGAAAGAGACAGTGGAGAACTCGATGCATCCACTCCCGTGCTGTGTCCGGGAGCCGTGTCCCATCACTCTCCACTGCCCGTGTTGGGAGCATGGGGAGATGTACTGGGGCAAGAAGGAGGTAGGTCTGATTGTAGCACGTCCCGCCCATCCATTTTCTACACGATGCTTGTTGGAGAATCTGTTCCTAGAGCAGGGGTGCTCTACATGGCTCCAGCAGATGGTGATGGTATGATGGATCAAGGAGTGGATGAAGCAGCTCACATACAGCATGAAGGGGTCACATGTAAGATACTGGTCGTCCTCCAACCGGGTACTGGTGTCCTTACTGGCCAAGGAGCATGCGGTTGCCTTGGTGCATATCTAGGGTCCAAGCCTGTGCTTGCCAGATGAAAGCATCTGCCCAGCCTGTAACATTCTCTCCTTGTTCGGCAAGCACTGGGATCGATGGAGCTTGTTGGGCCATGACCGGACAAGGTGCACGCGGGGAAGAGTGAAGGAGAGCGTTGCCAATACACTGCTCACAAAGGAGGCTCTGCCATAGCTGGTCCTTTGCATCCTTTGGAGGAGATGGGAGAGTAGAACGTATGTCAAGGTCTGCGGTGTAAGAGTGTCGGCATCTGCCGCCTTTTCGTTCAAAGCACAGAAGCAGGAGGACAGGGGTGTGTGGAACTACATCGGCACAGTCTTGGAGAGATTTGGATGCTAGATGATTGTGAAGACATCAGAACTTTGATGATGACGATGATGATACTAGGCACAAGGGCGAGCCACGTGCGCTGTAGAGAGGATCAGCGTGAGCACAGGTCATCGTGACATGGGTGGTTTGACAGGGAAGATCCTTGTGTTTAGCTGATGTGCCAAGGAAAGCGAATAATTTACAGAATCGGCGAATTGATACTGAAGTGGGTGCACAGACAAGACCATGTGCACTGCTGGATGTAGAGGGGTAGAATGCAGCAAGGGGAGGGCAAGATTCAATGCACCGCGAGAAATCTGCTGCGGGCATGGGTGCAGGCCGTTGTGAGATTGGCAGGTGGCACGTGAAGATACTGGTGCTGGCCACAGATGTTGATGATTGCTGATGAAGAAAGCAGAGGCGGATGAATGAGATGGATGAGGCTGAGAGTGTGGACAAGCCGCATGGCAACGGTTGTATGGATAGCTCTGGTGTCGACGATGGCCGTGAATTTGCGGCTGCACAACCATGCATGGCACCATGTACCTGACGGTGCCCACTCCAACGCATGTGGTATCTGCAGCGGTCGAGGTTTCCAGCAGAGTTCCGCATCAAGGAAAGCCCGGGCAGCATCCGCATGCAGATCACGGGCGCAGAGATGGAGATGGCGGACTCCTATGAAAGGTGTGGGATTGCATGTGAGGCGAATGTTCACGCCTGCAAGGTTCTCGTTCACGGAGGTGAACACTACAGCTACTGTCTTCGTGGCGCGGGGATGTAGGGTGAGATAGTCGATCAGAGGAACTGGAAGAAGGGAGTCTCGGAAGAGGGCAGAGATGCCAGGATGAGCGGTAGATAGGGTTGAGGGAGTAGCGGGAGAGGAAGCTGGGTGAGGACGGCGAGGGCGAGAGCGGGCTGGTGTTGTAGCCTCCCATCTTGCGGCCGCCGCAAGGTCAGATTGGAGGCGTTCCTAGACGTCCCGTGCCGTGAGGGATTCAAAGTCATATCAAGCATGGTGGTGCATGTTGCGAGTACCGGTGGGTTCTGCAGAGGGGAAGACTGGTGGAGAAGAGTGTCTACGAGCATCTCTATCCTAAGCTAGGGTTGCAGCGGGGACCGGGTCCTCCATGGCAAGGTGGAGGAGTTGTGCGGCAAGCTGCTCTTTGTCGCGTGTGAAGTCACAAGCAACCCCCTCCCAGGAGCACTCCATACCTTCTGATGATGTGGTGGAGACCGAGGAGATACCATCTTCAACAGTAGGTATGACCGCAGGCCATCCTTCACGCGAAAGCAGACTCAATGCATCCGCATGTTAGTTGGCCAGTGCAGGATGTTATTTGATGCGGAGGTTGTACCCTTGAAGGAGAAGTGCCCATTTCTCCAAGATTCCTTTATGATTATGGGTAGTGAGAAGCCTGATGATCCGTGTAGATGGTGAAAGTTTTGTCGTTCTTGATGTAGTCGCGGAAGTGTGCAAGTGCCCACATAACGGCCAGGTACTCACCCTTGACAAGCGGATACTTGCTCGCCGCATTGTTGAGGGCCCGGTTGGCAGAGGCAATAACCCTATGGACTTTCTGTTCCGCTTCTTGGTACAGGATGGCACCCCGGCCCTCGCGGGACCAATCCGTCGTGTTGATGAAGGGTAGGTTAAAGTCAGGAAATTCCAATATTGGCACCGTGATCAGGCGGCTTTTAATTCCCTTCCAAGCTGTTTGACACACGACCGTCCAGATGAATTCTGCATCCTGATGCGTCAGCTGCTAGAGTGGGCAAACAATCTTTGCATGATCACGAACAATCTGCCGGTAGAATGAGACGAAACCTAGGAAGATCTTTACCTGCCCGGCAGAGATGGGTTGTCACCATTCCTTTACCACAATGATCTTCTCTAGAACTATTGTGATGTCTTTTGTGCTCATGAAAAATCCGAGGAACTCCATATGTTCCGTGCCGATGATGCACTTTATAGGTTTGAGTTTGAGATTGGTGTGGTGGACAACGAGAATCGTAGCATCCAGAGAGGTGATGAGCTCTTGAAAGGAATGAGCCGAAACCAGAACATCATCAATGTAGCAGCTGACATTGGGAAGATGGCGGAGGGTAGCAATCAGGAAACACTCAAATCTGGCACTGGCATTGCGGAGGCCAAAGGGCATGTGGGTAAAGGCATAGAGACCCTCAAAGGTGACAAACGTGGTCTTGGGAACAGAGTCCGGGTGCATTGGGATAGCATGGAACGAAGACTTAACATCTAGCTTCGTAAACCAACTGCGGCCCTTATGCCGCTCCTGGATGTCCACAATAAGTAGCATGGGATAGGCGGCCTCTTCCGTGATGTGGTTGAGATCGCATAAGTCCACACATAACCGCTTGCTACCGTCCGGCTCCCCGACAATGGCTGGCTCACCAAGGACTGCTGATAGGGACAATTATCCATTGATCTTTGAGTTCCTGTTGGCCATCCAACACAATCTGCTACTGGTCTGGGAGGATGCGGTGGACCTTTTGTTTCATTGGCTGTGCATCACCTGTGTTGATGATGTGATAGGCATCTACTGCGTCAATCTCAGATGTGGAACCTGCAAAGACTTCCACGTGCTGTTGTAGGAGCTGCTGTACCTGTTGGTATTGTTCCGGTGTCAGCCGATCATGGAGCATGTGGTCAAAGGGTGCTGGTGGGGCTGGGTCCGCGGATGGCTTTGGTGGGAACAAGTCTTCATCTTCCTCATATTTTTCATCCATGCTGGATTGCCCCTGTTGCCAATAGCCAAGGAGGGTTGCACGGGTACCGACTTCCGCGCTGGCCATGTCTGCTTTGGCCTCCACCACATACGTATTCCACTCCGTGAATGCCTCGAGTGCCTCATCTGGGACTCCCCTGCACGTGGAAGTTCTCCCATACATCGTCCGCGGGGATGAGGTAGCTGCATCCTGTCCGTGAAGGATTTAGGTTCTTGTGGCAATGGTGGTGGGGAATGGACACTGTGTGCGAGTGCATCCTCCCCGCATGTAGCCTGAGGGGCACTGGTGGCCACGCTGGTGAGAGGAAGGGCCGTTCATGGTGCCACCATGATGAGGTCATTTTGTCTCCTGTCGCTGATATCATTTGCATGACACCCAGGCTGAAGATGAGGCTTACCTGGCGCGGCACCAGGCAATCTGTGCTGATGAGTATATCATATTTCTGTGCAAGGATAACATGTAGCGTCAAGGGCTCATGGAGTGTTCCAATTTGGATTGGGAGGTCGCGGACCTTGCCCTCTCCCGCGTCAAAGCCACCCGACACGTTGCTAAAGATACTTGGTGTAAGAAGGACCCGGTTTGTCCATCCAACCTCAACAAGGATGAGGAGAGTGATGGTCGTGCGAGTGGCACCTATGTCAATGATGGCGAGGAACTTCTTGCTTAGGATCCAAACATTGCAGCACACCACCTCATAGGAGGTGTCATGCTGCCGCGGTGGTTCCACTGGTTAGAGACCCCACCCCCAATCAATCTCGTTGAGGGAGATGCGTACCGCGGGGTCCACCTCTATCTTGCGAGTGTTCCGCGTTCCGGCGGGCGTCAGGTGTTCGCAGCGGAGTTAATTGCTCGGTGGAGCAAGGCACTGATCTGCACTATGGAAACAGGCTTCAAGCTCTGTTGCTATCTCAGGATGAAGCTGAAAGTATTCAAGGAAGGAGACAGTGGTGACAGGCCCGGTGAGGAGGGTCTCCACTGGATTTGAGGGCACATGGGAGATAGGAGGAAGTGTCGTGGATGATGGGGATGTTGTCATTGGGTTTGTTTCTTATGGAGTAACCTTATCCTCCAGGATGGCTGGTTGCTCCATTGGTGTTTGTGCGGACGTGACCGCCGTCCCCTCGCGGTCAAAAAGTGGTCGTTTTGATTGTGTAGAAATCGCCTCCTGTGGAATAGCATCTTGTTGTTCCTCATGCTGGCGGAGCGCCCCCTGGATATCCATGGTCTCTCTTAACGTCCATCACACCGACCCATTTGCTCGTGCAGCGTTGATTTGTTGTCGCTCTTGTTCCGTTGGTGTCTGTTCTATGGTTTCATCATCGCCCACCATCATGTCAAATTGAACATTACGTGCTCCAGTGGCACCGGCTGCGTTGGATCGAGGAGTGGCTGGGTCAGCCACGGAAGTTGGGAGAAGAGGTCTCTGCTGGTTGGGCACTACTGCCGCGGCAGCCCCGTGCATGTCAGGGGCTCCCCGTGTGTGCTGATTCGGTCCCGGGTGCTCATTCCACTGGCGGTTTTGTTCCACGTCATATTGGCGCCATTGCTCTGCCCCTGGATGCTTTGCAGGAGGGACCTGTTCCCTTCGGTGGCGTGGGCTGTGCGCCTGAAGATGTTTGAGGCTGCCAAAAATGTGAGAGGCCTTGCGTGGTAGAGGATTGCCGTGCGCAGCGCCTCCAACCACTGTTGTCCCTACTATGAATGACGATTTCTGCCTCGTAGTGCGGAGTTGCTCGTATCTGTCTATGGCATCAACTGCTGTTTCTTGCAAGCTGCGTTATTTCTGCAGATTCATATGTGTGCTGATTTCTTACGGGAGTGCGCGGATCAGGTTCTGTAGCAGGACTCAAAGGGGCAGGTAATCAGCTTTTGGGCTCTTGGCACTGGTGGACCAAAGGAGGAACTTATCCACGTAGCGTATGATGTCTTCTCCTGGTTTCATGACATCCTTCTCAATCTTGGAAAGTACTTCCTCCATTGTGAGATGTCATAATCACACAATGAGGGCATTGCCAAAATCCTCGCATGTGGCAAAAGGTTTCCATACACTGTACTAATCTACTGCTGCACCTTACAAATGTAGCTAAGTCGTGGCTTGCAGAAGAACAACTGGAATGCGGCCAATGGCAGCTTGCAGGACTATCTATTGAGGCCACTACCAGGGATCCTCACCTACTGTGCCGGTGAAGGTGTCCAGCCGCGGCAGGAAAGCGGAGTCAGTCCGAATGAACTGATGCAGGGGAACCATGCTGCGGTTAGTGGCCCCCGCGATGATCTGGGTCTGAGTGGGGGCACGTGAAGCGGCAGGGACACTGGTGGTGAAGATGGCTGTCGGAGCTGCATAGGTAACAGAGGCGGCGGCTGCTGGCAGACCTTGACCGTGTGGCTTGCCGGCCGTCCCTGACTGCGTCTGGTACACCTGATATCCCACCGGTGGTGTTCTCGTGGAGGTTTGTCCCGTGTGCTGGGACAGACTCTGCACTGCCAGCGCGGATCCATGTTGCATGTTTGCGTTCCAATACTGGCTGGACTACGTCTGTTGTGCTGAGTGATATAGGGGGGTCTGGCTCTACTGCGGCTGCATGAGAGGAGTGGTTGTGTTTGGGGAGCCCTGTGGAGGACCCTGAACTCCATGACTCTGCGGCGCACCCTGAGGCATAGATCCTGGCGCGTGCTGCCACCCTTGACCGAGAGGTGAGGGGTATCCGCTCAAGTGGGGTGTCGGAGTCATCG
This sequence comes from Penium margaritaceum, assembly GCA_023375785.1. Classification (NCBI taxonomy): domain Eukaryota; kingdom Viridiplantae; phylum Streptophyta; class Zygnematophyceae; order Desmidiales; family Peniaceae; genus Penium; species Penium margaritaceum. The sequence goes on along the minus strand of SZWC01003940.1, from coordinate 104,365 downwards.
GAAATGGATGCTGAAGGAATGGGTAGTGTTGCCCATCCACGTGCTGAAAATAGGGGTCTGGGGAGGGGACGTATGGTAAGCCTGATGAGGAAAGGGCCAGCTCTGATCCATCAGGAGTGGTACGGCGGACCCGAGTCCACTCGGATTCGAAGGGGCCGGAGTTTTCAGGTTGGCCGAATTCACTGCCCGCAGACAGGGTTGAGCAGTGGTCCTAAGAGCAGGACCCATCTGCTGTTGCAGTGGGTGAAACATTCCAGTTGGAGGAATCATAGGCACTGGAGTCGCTGTCATTTGGTTCGATGCGGGGTGGAGTGACAAAACCTGCTATTGCTGTTGTGGTGGAGTACCTGGGGGATGTGAATTTAGAGGCGGTGGATGAGTGGGCGAGGTTGTTGCGGAGGAATGAAACATGTACATGTACTGCTGCCACCCTGCATGGGGATGCAGGTGTGGTGTTTTGGCGGGTGTCGGTGCTCCACTCACCAACCCGTCCTATGCGGAGCTCACCTGCGGTTGGTGGCCCTGAGATGGTGAGGTAGAAATCATTGGGGTAGTAAATCCTGGAGGGGCCATTCCGGGCTGGTAGGATCCCTGCGTTGGAGTGAGATAGTGCTGGAAGGAGAAGTCAGAATTCGGGGGACGTACACCGCCCGAGGCGTGTGGGTCCAAGGTGGGGACGGTAATGAGGTCGCGTGACAAAGCCATGCCCGGCATTCCCAGGGAAGAGTGCAGCATGGTGGGTAATGGGGGTGCACAAGGTTGAGGGCATACTACTGTCACTGGCTGCTGCATCTTCCACCTCCGGATCTGCTGTCAGTTTTGGCTGCTGTATCTGGTATAGCGCTTGCACACGCTGGTGCGTACCAGGGGGTAGCGCTTCCTCCATCCCCGCAGAAAATCATGGCGGAACATGGAGATGGAGATTCTCGGGATTGGGCCACTCGCTTTCTTGGGCCCCCAGTGTCTGCCACTGCATCCTGATGAGGGTCTGCTGTGGCAGCTCTCCACCTAGCAATATTGCTACTCCCTCCCGCTGTCCTGGCTACACGGAAAGGGCATGTGGTGCAACATGGAGCAGATGCCCCTCTGTTTCCTGCTTTGCGACGCGACGTCGTATTACTCCACGGTGGTATACCTGACCTATTGCTTCCTGGACGGGCTCCTCAGGGAGTTCAGCCATACTGCTCACTTCCCATAAGCGCTCATGGGTGGTCCCATCCAGCGTCTACTGTATCGGGAGGGACCCATGAGAGTCCCCGCTGCACCTTCTTTCCATGCTCTCTAACTCTATGTGATCTTCCATCACGGGTGCGCGACTACCATGCATTTGTCAGAATTGCTTGTCTAGCCAACCTACGGTAGGACAACGCTAGTACTCTCCGTTGCCTAAGTCTGACTGTGCATGTGGCCCCTCACTTCCTTGCCCAGTTCCGCGCACCGGATCCTGATCTGTATTAGCTCGCCGTGGCAGCTAGTGGCGCACTACGGGCTGTCTGTAAGACTGAGTGATGCTCCTGACGTCACGATGAACGTAGCTAGAGGTCAACTTACATGACTGAATCTGAAGGTCGCTAATGCAAATCTGCTAAACAAAGAGCATGGAACTATCCAAGCTCACCGCACCATTAACACTGTTACCCCAAAATGTTCTGCTTCACTCTTTCTCCGCTACCCTCTTACTGATGAGCTGCTTCCGCGAATGTCCAGACCCTTCTTCCTACCACAGACCCTGTCGTGCTGCTCAAGCTACCCCAGAAGAGCCCCTCTGTGGAGTGGGATGATTCACAATCTCTTCTATACTGGCCTCCTCGACACACGGATGGGCTTCTGTTGTTTGTTTTCTCATAATTGGTTGTCTCTTAGCCTTGTGGAATACTACTCATTTACCAAGATTCTTCGCGATGTCTAAGTGTTCCTTGCTCTCATTTTGTGGAATGACCTCTTTATCACCAGTGCTCAGGAAGTCAGCCACACGGATGACCAGACTGATCTGATGTCAATTCTACACTACGCTTCCTACGGATGCATCTATCCACAGGCAGTACCTAGACAACACTCCTATGATGGTACGCAAAGGGCGACAGGAAGCAGAACAGCAAAGACAGACACTGACACCCAATCACCCAGCAAATCCGTGCCTCTTCTATCTTGCCTTCGTGTCAAACTCTTGACTTCCGCAAGATGGAGCTCCTCTGAGCCCTTCCCGGCTCTAGGACCACTCCGCAAAACGTCCCGAGTTCCTCCTCGGCCAGCCCAAGCCTGGCACACAGACACAACTGAAGTTCTGCGGATCAATCAAGCCAATTGTGGAGCGAGGATTGTTGCGGAGAAAATCCTGTTAACACATGTTAAAACTTAGCCAAAATTCTGGCTTGGAATCCAAATCTTACTAGTACAATTTGTTACTCAGGGACTTCCCCTACTCAGGGTCAAAATTCTCACTACATGTCCTCGGATATGCTTCAAACCCTATCACACCCCATCATCAAACTCAACACAAAAATGACAGAAGGAAGCAAATGATGTGCTTCACAGCCTGCGAGTGAAGTGGACCAGGATTGGCCACAAACAGGCTCACCTGCTCAACAACATGGGCTATATCTGGTCCGGTGGCGACCATGGTATACATCAGACTGTCCAATGCAGACTGATATGGGATGTCCAGCATGTCAGTTTTCTTTGCTTCATTGGATGGGGACATGGAGGAAGAGAGCTTGCACTCCATACTCATGGGTGTGTTGGCTAGCTTGCAATCTGCCATGTCGTATTGTTTGAGGATGGAGTCTATGTATTATGTCTGCTTCATGCTGATGGTACCTGCTACTCTGTCAAACTTGATGGTGATTCCAAGGCAGAAGTCAAGAGGACACATGTCCTTCATCTCAAATCTACTACTTAGCTTCCCTTTGAGATTGTCTAGAAACCGCATTGAAGAAGAGTATAGAATGAGGTCATCAACGTACAAGGCAACGAACATGGTCCCTTTGTCGCTCTCATGCACATACACGCTACGGTTATTATTGCAGTGCATGAAAGACTCCTCAGCCATGAATGCATCCATCTCCTGGTACCAAAGGCTTGGCGCTTGTTTTAGTTCATAGAGTGCTTTCACTAATCTGCACACCTTGCCCTCGGGAGCAACAACACCCTCTGGAACCTCCGTCAACACCTCCTTGTCAATTTTGCCATAAAGAAAGGCTATCTTGACATCCATGTGGTGGACCTCCATGTTCTTGGCAGCAGCAATGGCTAGCATTGACCAGATGGAGGCAAACATCAGAACTTGAGCAAATGTCTCATCGTACTCTGCATCAGGCCGTTGAGAGAACCCCTTTGCTACCACCTGTGCCTTGAACTTGTCTATTTTGAACCCCTTTGCTCCTGTTTCCTTTTTAATTTCTGTACCCACTTGGACCCCACAGCATGAGCCCCAGCAGGTCTGTCCACCAGCACCCATGTCCAATTCTCCTCAAAACAAGGTGGAAAGGTGGAGATGTGTTGCATTCCCCTCCGCCTGATGATTAACCTGAAAAAAGAGAAGTTGGGTGAGAGCGAAGGCGCTCTCACTTCTTGTGACCTTAGCGGTTGCGTGCATGAAACTTCTCTAACCAAAGGAGTGGTCCCATAACTGTTTGTTACCTACTGAGCTAACCACCTCTGGCAGAGATGCCACGAAGCTGAAAAATCTCACAAATATTTCAACAACTTGTTCCTTTGTTGACATGTGTTATGCACCCCAAACTTAATTTGGCATACACTTCACCTTGAAGAGTACTAACGCCTTAGTATTACATCTCAAGAAGAGCTCAAGTCATCAATATGCAAGAGAGAATAAAGAAAAGGTTAATTGATCAGCATGCAAGAAAAGTCCTTTCATAGATGTCTGTCCAGTCCTAGAACTCGAAAGCACATTCCTGGGAAGTGGCCTGAACCAGCCACATCACCAATAGACTTGCACTGTGGGCTTGACACATAAGCATCCTAGTGTCAAGGTGACATACCAGTCATGTAGCATCCAAGAAGCTGCGGAATTTCTCTCTTGGAAGCTTCCATAGCAAACAAGATGTGCATGGGGCCAGGATCAATCTGATGGCCTCTCACTTGGCCAAATAAACAAGATGGCCAAGGTGTCACTCACCCACATGGTGTACTCACAGGTCATATCCCACATGAGAGAGATCATAGTTGAGTAACTCTACAACAGTTCAAGGGGTCATACCTCCACAAGGGGTAGAGCATTCATGATCCGTCCTACGACAATGAACAATGGGCAAACACATTCAACAATTTCTGCATTCCAGAGAGGTCAATTCATGGTCCAGCCAGTTCCAAGTGTCACCGCATCGAAGAACTCAAAGGCTGTGGCAGCCGTGGCCAAGGTTCAGTGCAGGAGCATGACTCCAATGGAGTGGCATGACAACTATATGCATTACATATCCAAACTGCGTGACCTCGCCTTGGAAGTATTGTCTCAGCCTTGTTCATCATCTGAATGTGAGCGAGTGTTCTCCACGCATGAGTTGGTGCACACTACACGTAGGAACCACCTGCTTATCTCAACACTGGAGTTGTTTGTCCACTGCAATGTGAGGCTGGGAAAGCACTATGGGAAGAGCGGCAGACGAGCAGCAAAGAAGATGGCACAAGCAACAGAGGAAGCAGAATGAGAGGAAGAAGATGATGGAGAGGCTAGTGAAGATGATGGAGAGATAGTGGAGGAGGGGGCGAGGTGGAGCTGCTCAATGAGGATGATGAGGAAGGCAATGAAAGTGATGAGGGTGGGGATGAAGAGGAGGGCTTTAACGATGCGGAGGGGGATAACGACGTCATTGAGCTGGAGGCCAACATCCGTGTTCTAGTTGACTCTCTCATGTTACCGTATGCACGCTGTGTACGCATGCGGCAGGAGCCCCTGGCTATGGCGTCTGGTAGCAGGCAGACCAGTCATAGCCAGACTTGTGCAACAAATTCAGGAGCTGATGCAGAATATATAACAGCAGATGCAACAGCTTCATCACAAGCTACAGCAACAGCTGGAGCAGGTATAGCCAGTGCAACAGAAACAACTGCTCTAGGAGCACCTTCAGCACCTATTTCACCACTAGCAACTGCTGTAGCAGAAGCAACCGCGCATGAATCAAAACCTGCTTCAGACCCAACTCCTGCAATACCACCTCCACCGCCATATGAAGCAGGAAGACTAGATGCTCCTGCCAGTGGGCAAGCTTCTCATGCCCGTGCCTCAGGTACAAAACATCAGGCTGCAGGGAAGAAGGCACCCAAGCATGGACATGCTAAAAAGTAGGAGGGCTGTATTGTCTCCGTCTAATCACTACTGGAATAAATTTCATTGACATTCTACTCCTGTTTGACTTGCTTATATTGCCTAGCTACTGTTTGCAGATTATAGTGTGCAACATGCAGCTGGTAGTCATAATTTACTACAAGTGTGCCATGCGTAGAATGCAGACATGAATTTTTATGTATACTTCTGTTTGACCTGCTTTCAATGCCTTGCTGATGATTGTAGAATGTAGTGTGCAACATGCAGTTGGTAGGCAAAATGTATGGCAGTGTGCCATACATGTGCCTTTGTTCACATGTGTGTGAGAGTGGCCAAAACATGAGTGGAGGTACAGTTTATCTGGTATGAACTGCAATTAATATTTCAATCTGTAGTATAATGATGGAAACAATCTCTTATGAAAATGGTCAATTCCAACTTTCAGGCATGGTGGGTGCCTCTGCAACCAGCATTGTGAAGGTGGCACAACGTTGTCCCCAAAATGGACTACAACATCAGTTATTGTCCACAACGTTGTGGCGTTGTACCTGGTACATAGGTCAACATTGGTGTGTGTGTGTGTGTGTGTGTGTGTGTGTGTANCATGGTGGGTGCCTCTGCAACCAGCATTGTGAAGGTGGCACAACGTTGTCCCCAAAATGGACTACAACATCAGTTATTGTCCACAACGTTGTGGCGTTGTACCTGGTACATAGGTCAACATTGGTGTGTGTGTGTGTGTGTGTGTGTGTGTGTGTGTGTGTGTGTGTGTGTGTGTGTGTGTACGTGCACGTACACTCTGACGTGCTGGTACAATGTGCTCGCTCGGCATGTCAGTGTGCATAAATCCGTCTGAATGTACTGAATTTGCTCCTGAACATGATCCTCATAACAAAACAAAAAAAAGTGGGTTTTATTTTCCTTTGTGTGGAAAAATCAGGATAAAATAATTAAACATGTGACTTGTCCAAGGTATAGCTAATTATGATGCTTCTTCTAGGAAAATTAAAAAAACTATTTTGAACAAATAGAAGGAATGCCATTGTATTCCAAGACCCACCACCTGGGCTTCCACCTAAACATCATATGAACCACATCATTCCACTGCAACTGGAGGCAAATCCTTCGTTCAGACCCATCTGTTGCCTTAGTCCGACAAAAAGATGAGAGGCCAAATGTCAAATCAATGAGTACCTTGCAAAAGGGTGGATCGGGCCAAGTAGCTTGTTGTACGGTGTGCCGATCCTCTTTATGCATAAGGATGATAGTCTCAGTGAAATTCGGGTCTCTTCCTTTTCGCGTTTTCTGTTCCTGACCTCACATGTTCAAATCCTCCTGTGAGCATTGTTCCCCAACCCACTTCACCATTTTGCCCCCCACTGGGCTACCCTGTCCATTTTCCCGTCCTTGGGCTACTTTGCACATGTCCCTCAAACCTAATCCATGCATTATCCCATCTAGGAGATGCCCCTCTTCCCAAGCAAGCTACACCACCATTCCACCCCCAAAATCTGGAAAACCTCACCTTCACATCACCTCACCTCTCCACCACCTAACCTTCCCACCACCTCACTTCCCCACCTCACCTCACCAACACCTCACCTCCCCACCACACCTTCCCACTACCTAACATCTCCACATCACCTCCATATCTCACCTTCGTACTGCCTCAACTTCCCACCAGCTCACTCTCCCACAACATCACCTTCCCACCGCCTCACCTTCATACCACCTCACCTCACCCCACTTACTCTTTGACACTCCTATTTTGGTACTTAGGCCACAACCTGTCCTACCTCTCACTCATTGATTCAATGGAACACATGCATTGTGTTATCATTATTGACATGGAATCATGGCTCAAGTGACCCTCCTGTCCCTTTCCTCCACCTCCTCCACTACCTCCATCACTTTGGTCCATCACAAGTCCGTCGCGAGCGTTTCATCCTTGGCATTTAAAAGCCACTTCCTGTTGGAGCTAATTGCATTTGGCATTCCCCTCTACCTTTCCATCATGAAATATTCCATTTGCACAAGTTTCCTTGACATCCGCAATTTTCTGCCCACAACTTCCATCGCGAGCATTTTGCATCCGGTGCTCTCGCTCCAATTTCTTTTGGAGCTAATTGTAGTCCGCCTCTCCGTCTACCTTTCAATTGCAATAAAATTCAGTTTCTTGTGTTCTCCCTCGGCCCTCCTGGGCATCAGAAGATTTATGTCCACCACTTTCATCAAGAGTGTTTCACATTTGGAGCTTCTGCTTCAGATTCTCTGGTTCTTGCCTTTACTGGCTTCCTCCCTCATCCTTCCATTGCAAAAAAAAACAAGGTTTGACACTTTTCACTTTTTGGCCTTTTTTTTTACCCGGCTGTCCACCCACCTTCTGTCAATCTCCCTCCATGGCCTCCGTTGCCGTAATGGACAGCGCTCTCCTTGCTGTCTCGAAACTTGCCGCCAAGCGCGACGGAACCTACATCTACAAGTTGTGGACATTCAATCTTGTTATCTACTTTGGCTCCACCAATCAAAAGGACATTCTCCTTCACTCTATTATCTGCGGCACCGGCTCCGGCACACCTCTCACTGACCCCACCGACACCGTCACGGTCAATTTCTGGGAGCTTTCGAACAACATCGCACTCCTTTCCATCCTCGCCACTACCTCCGCCGACCTCCACGACGACATCCGCGCTCTTGGCAGTGATGCCAAGATGGTGTGGGCCACATTCACAGCTCACTTCAACACTACGACTTCCACCTTGTGCAGCATAGGAATCATTTCCTTATTCAGTGCACCCTACTCCGTCTACTTGGACGTGGGAGAATACATCTCTGTGTGCACCACCATCACCTCTGACCTCAAGGAGATGAAGGTGGCGATGCCGGAGGTGGTGGCTTGCACCGGCATCATGGCTGGCATGCCACCTCCCTTCGACGTGATTCGCCAAATCTTCCTTCATCTCTCGGTCGATGACATGACTGTGGCGTCCATTGCCCCAAAAATCATGGCCGTGGAGCAAAACCATCACTCTAATCATCAACACAAAACTGCAGCGATGAACCTCCACACTCCGTCTCCCGCTTCCGGTGGCTCCGTCATCTGCGCAATCCCTATCTGCCCCAACAATTTCCCGGCATGTCAATACACTCCCTTCCATGGCCCACTCAAGGGCACGGTGTGTGGTGGCCTCAACCACCTACAATCCACATGCAAACATGGACAAACAGATCAACGGCTTGCGGCCTCACCACAAGTACAGAGACCACCCCCATTGGGCGGACGTGAGCTCGAAGGCCTACCGCAATCGCTAATCCTCATGGAAGTCCCCCTCCATCACTAGCAGTGGGGCACCAGAAGCTAGAATCTCTCCCACTAGTGTCCATGATGTCAATGAAGGGTTTTCGATCAACTCTGTGTCCTCCTCTGTCTTTATCAAACAAATCCTTAACTCAGGTGTAGCATCCCACACTTTACGGAATGTCAACACAATATCCTCCCTCTCCTCTCTGACCACTACTAATGGAGCCACCACTGCTATGAGTGCCACGTGTCACTCCCAAGCCACCCTCTCCTCCCCTGCTTCACTTCATGGCTCTATCTCCAGCCTCCATGTCCCCTCCCTTCGCAAAAACCTTCTCTCAGTCCTCCAACTCCAACAAGAGGGAATCAATATCACATTTCCTGCATTTGGTACCACAGCTCACCTAGCCTGCTCTACTGGCCTGCACCTCACCACTTTCCGTCTCTCCATCAACCTCTACTGTCTCTCCGCTCTCCACCCACAACCCGCCCTCACCACCTCCCCCCTTCTAACTTGCTCATGCTGCCACATCTCTCACCCTCTCATCCTCCACCACCACCATCTTTCTCATCCTAACTTTTCCACCCTCCAATACCTCTCCTCTAAAAACACGGTCCTTTGTCTCCCTTCTCTCCCACCCATTCCCACTCTCCCCATCCCAACCTGTCCCTCATGCACCCTCAGAAACCTCAAAGTAACCTCGCATTTGCCTCACCCCTCGCGTGCCCGAAAGCCTCTCAACTTGGTCTACTTTGACCTTGTTGGCCCCTTCACCCCACCTCTTTCCAAGGTCACTTTTACTTCCTCTCTATCATTGATGACTCCACCCGCTTTGGGACTGGCCTCCTACTTGCCTCAAAATCTAATGCATGAGAAGCCTTGCATGGGCAAATCATGCCTCCGTCCGCTTCGGCCGCGGCATCCTCCATATTCGCTCCGACCGCTGAGGTGAATTCCTGTCCACCCTCTTCTCCGAATATAATGACCTCAACGTCATCGACCATCAGCTCACCATTCCCGAGTCACTAGAACAAGACGCCATTGCCAATCAACACAATGACGTCCTCCTTGCCATCTTCCACACACTCCTTGCTCATGCCTCCGCACAGAGGTGTTGAAAATTTTCCCCTCTGCATGCCCAAGTGTGGCGCCGGGAGTCGCCAACGAGCAGTGAGAGAGATGAAAATCCTCACAGTTGGATCTAGCAGCTTGATGATAGTTCGAAATCCAACATAGAGGATTGTCCCTTACACTTGACAAGTCGCTGAATCTGGTGGAAGTTGTTACATTGGTTTTGGACAAGTTACAATGGATATATGAGCTTCTTCCTTTGGGATGTGCGTGGCAGCTCGGGGAGCCGGTTGCGACTCGACTGCCAGTGCAAAATCCAACGGAACGAGTAACAAAAATACATGTGGTGTTTTTTCCAGTGTTGACCCAGGGTTCCGGGGTTACCATATCACAGCCGTGGAACTGCAATCCACATCGATGGGGCATCGATGTGGATCGAGTTCGTGTTCGACTTTTGCACGAGGTCTGACCCCCCCCCCCTCCCCCACCGCTGCCAACCAACCAGGTCTAACACGGTGAATCGTTGAACTTGTATTTCAAAAGTAACAGACGATCTCCCCCCCCCCCCCCCCCCCCCCCCCCCAA
>SZWC01003940.1:81350-93890 GCA_023375785.1 Penium margaritaceum | reverse complement strand
CCCCCCCCCCCCCCTGCCCCACCCACCAAAGACCTCCTGCTTCGACACCACAGAAAATTCTGAACATTGATTTCATAGAGGGTTTTCTTCCTGAATGGAAGACATGGCATGCCCTTAAGTTAAATTATTCACGTTTCACCTGCAAACCGTCACAACCTAAAGAACAAACTATGAACTTTGGAAGTCAAGCTTCAAACGACCGACTTTCATGTCAGAAGTTTGAACTTTGACATTTTGACATCGAACTTCTGGATCTGAATTCCGAACCTCAAGACTCAATATCATTAATTTTAATTTATAAATTGTAACCCCGGAGGCTTGACAATTGAACGTCGGTCTTCAAACTGAGTGATGCACTCTTTGATATTTCAACTCAAGGCGTCAAACATCACACTTACAATAGAAACAAATCTGTGTTTTTGGACAGTCTATGAATCTGAACCACCAGGTGGAAGAGCCCTGGAAATCTGTTTTTTAGCCGTGCGTGCTCAGCCGCGCTGACTCACAATGCCAGCATGAGTCAGCGTGGCTGACTACACAAAGTTGCGGAAAATCGAGCAACGACGGAAATGACCTGCAACTGCATCAGCATAAAATAGGGGACTCAGACTGCATACTGGCCAGGACAAACCAGAATACTGCATAGTACCACCCCAGTTAAGCCCATGGTTCTGGGGTGGCTGATGTGGGGGGGAATCACATCAATGTGCCGAGGTGGACATCAATATGCCGGGGTTCGAGGTGGCAAGATGAACACTGGTTTTTTCCCTGGAGGACTGCCGAGTCGCTTCGGTGAATCATCCGCCGGATCTGAGTAGTACATGTGGTTAAAAAGGAACTTAGCCAAAATTTTGGCTTGGAATCTGAAACTTATTAGTACAATTTGTTACTCAGGGACTTACCCTACTCAGGGTCCAAATTCTCACTACAGGTCCTCGGACAGGTTTCAAACCCTGTCACACCCCATCATCAAACTCAATACAAATGTGATGGAGGTGCATCAAAAAAGTGCAAGGGATCCCTCCATCACGTGCAAAGAGATCTTCACCTTGCAAAAGGCGCTTTGTACGTGAAAGGAGGCACCACGGCGTATGTGCACCATGGCGGCATCAGTCATTTCTGTGGTGGGTGAGACCTACGCTTTGACAAGCATAACTTAGGCTACATTTGGTTGAATTGTGCACAATTTTGTGCATTGGAGAGCTGATGAGCAGCCTTACAAATTTTCAGATCATGCCCATGTACAAAAACACTGACAAAAATTTACACAGTTCCCTTCACAAAATGGACTGTCTCAAATTTCCTTCTCACATAGCGTGAGGTGATCTGAAAGTTCACGCTCAGTCTCTGATTCGCCCAAAAGAAAGAAGTGAACCACAAAAGACGGGTCAGACACATTAGAACTGCCACTACACAGGTTTCCCGACACAAAGTCCTATTAGGACTACGCTCTCCAATACGCGCCTCGCTTCCAAAACCTCTATCCCATCACCCTTCTCCCGGATGATACTCCTTGGGAGGCATGGTTCAGCAAGAAACCAGATGTCTCTACTATATGGGTGTGGGTCTCAACGGTGTTCATCCCCCTCAATGAGTCCCGACGCTCGTAGAAACACACTTTCAAGGGCGACCCACGTGTCACCCCTCACATGTTTGTCATGTTTGCTCCATGGTTGGCTCACTACATATTCCTTGACCCCGCCACTGGCCAATAAACGAAAAACATTGATGCCGCCTTCAACAAAACCCTCCCCTTCCTTCCCACTACCTCCCACTCCATACCCACTATTGAATGGGCGAACTTTGATATCATCCCCTCCCCGCCACCTCTCCCGATCCCATCCTCTATGACTCCTCCAAGCCCTTCCCCCACTTCCTCCCTTGCCGGTTCCCCCTCTCCTCCCTCCACCTCCCCTCCATCCTCACCTCCCGGATTCCCACCTCATTCTCCCTCCTCTCCTATCAGCTCCCCCCTTTATCCTCAGTCCCTCCCCCTCCCCCACCTCCCTGTTCCTTCCCCCTACCCCCCCCCCTCCCCCTCCTCCTCCCCCTCGAACATCCCCTCATGCACTCCTCCACTCAGCCCCCTCCTTGTACTACATCTTCGTCCTCCGAGAGCTTCGCGGTCTTGGCCTACTACCCCATGCATCCTCCTCCCCCTTCCTCCCACCCTCTTCCCCACCCAAGCTTCCACCTTGCCCTTCTACTAGCCCTTGGCACTCCTCCCACCTTCAGCCACTCCTCCCTCGTGGTGGTGACCTTGGTCTCGTTGAGGACCATCGCGAAGAGACTCTCTCCCTCACAAATTCCTCCACCACCCTTCCTCATTGGATTCACCACGGTCCCTATTCCCCCAATTTTCACCACCTTTCAGTCCCAGCGCTCTCTCTCCCCTCCACTGTTCTCCTCTATGTAACCTCTATTCCCTCACCCCCGGTTCTCACCACCTATGAACAAGATCTTGGTGGGCCTCACACCGTAGAGTGGCGCATTGCAATGGACAGTGAAATTACCAAATTTCAGTCTACCGGCACCTCCTCTAAGGTTCCCTACCCTCCCACCACCAGCGTGCTCAAGGACATGTAGATGTACCGGGTAAAAGTTTCCCTTAGGAAGCCGGTTGAGTTTAAATCCCAGGACGTCGCCAAGGGTTTCTCTCAACGGCACAGTGTTGATTTATTTGACACCTACTCCCCCATGGCCAAACTCACCACTTTCCGCACCCTCCTTCACATCACTGCTTCTTGGGATGTGGATCTCCACTCCATTGATGTATTTGCTGCCTTCCTTCAAGGTGATGTCTATGAGACCATCTTCCTTGAGCTTCCAAATGGTCATCCAACCACCCTCTCCAACGTTGTTTGGCGACTCCATTGACTCATCTACAGACTCAAACAGTCACCCTGGGAGTGGCACCCCAGGCTCCACTCCAATCTCATTTCCTTTGGATTCCAAGCTGCCCAATCTGACTAAAATATCTTCATCCACATTTTCTCCTCCGGCTGCTTCCTCCTCACCTATGTTGAAGACATGACACTTGCCTCCAGTTGCCTCACCGAGCTCATTTCCCTCAAACAAGCCCTCATGGAACAGTTTACCAGGAAAGATCTCAGCGAGCGCACCCACTACTTGGACATGGAAATCCGGTGGGACCGTTCAAGCTGCACCGTCCCCCTCACTCAAAAGACATACATCAATTCAATCCTCCTCCAATTTGGACACCTCCATTCAAAAAGTGCAACAACGCCCCTTCCCACGGACCACAAACTCACCCACCACAAAACCCTTTTGGACCCCTTTCCTGAGCTGGTTAGCTGTCTCATGAATGCCATGATTGCACCCATCTTGACCTGGCCTACCCTCTCAGCATCCTCCTCCAATTTTTTGGCCCAGACCGCATCTCCTGCAAGCATTGGTGTGCTGGCAAGTGGGTCCTTTTGCTACCTCCACTCCACTAAGGCATACGGCCTCACTCTTGGTGGATTCCCATACATCTCTCTCAATGGCTTCACCCACTCTTCTTTGGCTTATGACCAAGCAGATCGCAATTTGACACAAGGCTATCGTTTCCGCCTTTTTTCTGGTCTCATCGGCTGGTGATCAATTTGCTCCTCTTCCTTCTCTCTCCTATTATGAGGTGGAGCTCTACGCCAGTACCATGGTAGTATAAAATGCCACCTGGCTTCGCACCCTCCTCAGCAAACTTGGCCATCCTCAGCCTCAAACCTCGCCTGTGGTGTGAAAGCTAACATAATTTCTATCACCAAGGATCTGGTTTCCATGCTCACACCAAGCACATCAAACTTTGTTGCTTCTACATCTGTGAGCAAGTGCATGCTGGTCGCTTGGACGTCTGCCATGCGTCCTCTGAGGCCAACCTGGTGGACGTATTCACCTAAGATTTCTCCCTCAAAGACCACCACCGTCTCCCCCATCTCCTCAACTTTTACCCTCCTCAGCTTCAAGGAGTGTCAATCTGAGCACCAAGATTCTAAGGGGTGTGTCAGTGAAATTGGAGTCTCTTGCTTCCTACATTTTATGTTCCCGACCTCACAGGTTTGAACCCCCTGTAAGCATTGCTCCCCAATCCATCTCACCATTTTGCCCCTCACTGGGCTACCCAGTCCATTTGCCCCTCCTTGGGCTACTTCACCCATTTCCCCCAGACCTAGTCCATGTCTTGTCCCATCTAGGGGCCGTCCCACATTGACCCTCTTCCCAAGCAGGCTACACCACCACTTCAAACCCCAAATCTGGACAACCTCATCTTCCCATCACCTCACCTCCCCACCACCTCACCTTCCCACCACCTCAATTCCTCACCTCACATTCCCAACACCTCACCTCCCCACCACACCTTCCCACTGCCTGACCTCCCCACATGACCTCCACACCTCACCATCCCACCACCTCACTTCCCACCACCTCATCTTCCTACCAGCTCACTCTCCCACAACCTCACCTCCCCACCACCTCACCTTCACACCACCTCATCTCACCCCACTTACTCTTTGATATTCCTGGTTTTTACTTAGGCCACAAGATCTCCTAGCTCTCACTCATTGATTCAATGAAACATATTCATTTTGCTCTCATTCTGGAAATTTTTGTGAACAGGGACGGTGGTTTCTGCACGTGTGTGGATGAATGGATGTTGAACAAGCTGGCGCTCAAAAATAAGTTCCCCAACTGTGGATTGAGGACTTCTTCAACCAATCGCAAGGGGCAGAGGTCTTTTTTTCTGTGGATTTTCCTCAACGGAGACATTGAATCCACATCACAAAAAATCATGTACCCCAAACATTTTTCTGTGGTATACTACCAGTTCGGGTTTTGTGTTGTGGACTGAAAAACGCCCAGGAAGCCTTCCAAAGAGAGACCAGCCAAATGTTCGCCAAGTAAGTCGGTCAGTTTTTCGTGGTTTGCCTGGACAATATCCTGGTTTCCACCAAGTCAATGGAATAGCACATAGATTATCTGGTTAAATTCCTCACAATCCTTGAAGAACATAATTCATGTGAATTATTGAGCAAGTGAAGGTTTGCACAAGATGATCTTGAGTACATTGGATTGGATTGCGATTCACGTAAGCAAGAGGCGGCGGCACCTCCTTCCCAGGGCACCCTGTGACCCTCACCATCCCTATACTGCCTTGTCATGCATGTGTTGCCTATTCCTCAATGGAAATACTTGTTATCGAGGAATTATTGCACATAAAAGCCGTACAAAAGAGATTGAAAATTGATATTTTTCTTTCTTTCAAGTGAAACCAGGAAAATTTTGGGATTTTATCTGATAATATCTTGTAGATAGGGCTTCACGTTGTTACGTCTCAGCGACGGGACTTTGCTTCTATAAATTTCAAAAGGAGAGGATTGGTGCGTTTCTAGCCCAAAGAATGAGATCATTGCTTGATTGCGATTTTGGGAGTGAGCGATGTCCCCGTGAGCAGCAATGGAAACAAAGCACTTGAATTTTTGGTGATTTTTAAAGTTTACGCATTTCTTCATCAAGTTTAAAAGCCGGAGGTATTTCTCATTCAAACCTGAAACTGGGGGTACAGTTCATATAATCTACAAAAATAGGGGTATCTAACCCATTGACCCAGATACAGATCCCGTTGTATTTATGAGGAAGTGGATTTCATTTTGGTTTGATGTTGCAAAAGGAGGGTTGAACATGAAAATTACTGTATTTGTCCTTATTCCCCCTAAGCTGGCAGCCAGAATTATGGTGTCCCCATTGCGATACACGATTCAGGCCAATCAATGATCAGTGACAGAATCACTGATGAAAACTGGGACAGCCCTCAGGGAGGTGATCAGGCTCACTAAAATCCGCCTAGGCAAGACCAACTGTTTGTGAGAGGAAGTTGCAAGTTGAACAGAAAGAAAGTATGGAAACAAATGGAAGGAAATAGAGAACTTGAACGTCATATTTGACTCTTTAGTGATAAATTCATTCACCATAGCTTTATAACAAATCATTGTATGCCTCATTTGGCCGAGGGGGCATTGAAATACTCTCTGTCAACGTTGACCCTCTAGCAGTCTCCTATCCTAGTGGGATGAGCGGGAGTCACATTGTCATGCATGAGAATTATGTCTACGACGTCCTACACGGCCAATAATCTTTGAATTCTCCTTCGTTGAACTCTCATGGAGGCCCTCCAGCCATCTTTTCTCCTTGAAGGCCTCTCTCAGCCATCCTCATAAATAATTCTGGCCGCCTTTTGTGTTGAAAGTGCACTTGTTGCCACTTGAACTGGACCCATAATCTCTAAACTTTGAAAATTCATACCTCACTCAAATGGAATCCGAATTGAGTTCTGTAAATTGTGTTAGAACATGTAAAACATCATCTGTGCATCTTTTCTGTCAGATCATTTTTATTGTGCAACCCATTTTTGCCACTTTCTGGCACCCTCACATCCATCATTCTCCCACTTTGCAAGAGTAAAAATGAAACAAGCCCACACTGTTCCCTTAGCTTCTGAAATCAGTGTGCTGCCAGCGGTTTGTTGAAGAAGTCTGCTAGCCTCATACTTGAAGGGTAGAGCTTGATCTGCACCACCTGTATCGCCACAAGCTCACAAACGAAGGAGTACCGCAGGTGGATGTGTTTGGTGCGGGCGTGAAACTCTGTGTTCTTGGTCAGAGCAATGGCACTCATGTTGTCACAGTAGATGGTGGATGCTACAGTCTGCTGCTGTCCAAGGCTTGTCAGCAGCCTACGCAACCACACGGATTCCTTTGATGCTTCACCCAAGGCGATGCACTCTACTTTGATGGAGGAGAGGACGACACAATCTTTTGTCTTGCTCCTCCAACTGATTGCACCTCACCTGAGCACAAACATGAGCCCACTGGTTGATGTCCTTGTGTTGAGGTCACCTCCACAATCGCCATTGCTATTATTGTTCTTTTATGCCCCATGGCCAATACTATGGCTTAGTAGACAGGTTGGGTGTGCACTACTTCCTTGGAGTAAGTCACCCAAACCTTGCTGGTGGTGCAAGTCCAAGGAAGACACCAGAAGCGTAGCACAATGGACACCATGTTGGACTTAGAAACAATAGGTCCCGCGATCAAGTCTTGATGTGAGCAGGAAGGTTTTTTACCTTCGTACACAGGGAAATTTTCCTAGACATTTCTATATGAACGAGGAGGATGTGCCACTTGGCGGTCAGTGGATGCGGCAATTGGCGAACTGGTGAGGTGGTGTGGAGTGGTCACCCCCAAAAGTGCCACTACCCACACACCTTCGATGACAGGCCTAGGACTATACGTACCAGGCTCATTCCTCATTCTAATTACGTTATCTGGCCTTAGATGTTCCTAACAGAGCTGTCCAACTGAGGAACAATATAAAGAAGACACTGGTTGGTCTAAGCCCGAGGAGTTAGTCTCTGACTCGCACCTCGTGCGAAAGTGACCAAGTGTTAAGTGGACACAGTTGATAGCAAAAGATTGCTTAAGAACTGCGCAGTGTGGAGCCGTGATCCTGAGGGTGATATCTTCTTCTAGCTGAAATGCTAGGAGTGGATGGCAGCTGCCATTGTGTTGGCCCTGTTTTCTAATCTATTTGCCTCAGGCCAGTTGATAATGGGGTATGGGCCCACAACCCTGATGTTAGCTTATGTCTGCTACCGGTTTCAAGGTGCAAAGACTATTGTGCACCTACGACATGTCCAAACCAAGAAAATACTTGCGGACTTCTTGACAAAGCCACTGGACAGTGACTTACATGCTGCAGGTGCTTGAAGAATCGGCATGGTGGATACAGAAGATGAGGAATAAAGACCAAGAGAGCTGAAGTGCACAAACACAACATAGAGCTACGAGTTCATTTGGAAGAAAAGTACAAAGCAGGTGGCCAGACATGCACGGGAGAGATTGTTTTACGTCCAGATTGTTTTACGTCCCATGGCCCCTGCTATGGATTAGCGGACAGGTTGGGCATGCACTACTCCCTTTGAGTAAGTCCCCCAAACATTGTTCGTGGTGCAAGTCCAAGCGAGACACTAGAAGCGTAGCACAATGGACAGCACGCTGGAATCAGAAACAATCGGTCATGCGATCAAGTCTTGATATGAGCAGGAAGTATTTTAACCTCTGTGCACAGAACAAGTTTCCTAGACATTTCTCTATGCATGAGGGTGTGCCACTTGGTGGTCAGTGGATGCGCCAATTGGCAAACTTGTGAGGTGGTGTGGAGTGGCCACCCCCAAAAGTGCCACTACCCACACAACTTAGATGCCAGGCCTAGGACTATATGTACCAGGCTCATTCCTCATTCTAATTACACAATCTGCCCTTATATTTCCCTAACAGAGTTGTCCAACAGAGGAACAGTATGAAGAATACGCTAGTTTGTCTAAGCCCCAAGAGTTAGTCTCTGACTAGAACCTCGCGGGAAAGTGACCAATTGTTAACTCGACACAGTTGCTAGCAAGTGATTTCCTAGGAACTGCTCAGTGTGGAACCGTGATCCTGAGGGTGATATCTTCTCGGAGGTGAAATGCTAGGAGTGGACGGCATGTGCCATTGTGTCAGCCCTGTTTTCTAGTCCGTTTGCCTCGGGCCAATCGACAGCTAGAACCGATGAGGATGGGGCTTTGTTACCGTTGAATGTAAGACAAATTCTGCTGTTGCGGTCAAGGTAGTGCAGCACGCGCTTGACCGACTTCCAATGTGACATGCTCGGGTTGGCGCAGAACTTGCTGAGCACTCCTACTGCTTGGCTGATGTCGAGGAGTGTGCTGACAACTGCAAACATGAGGCTCCCAACTTTTGCTTTGTATGGCATTACTTCCATGCGGCTGCTCTCTTGCCTGCTGTGGGTAGTCTACACCATGCTTAGCTTCGATCCCACTTCCAGTGGTGTTGCAGCTTTGCGTGCTCCTGCCACGTTGAAGCACTTGAGAATTTCACTCACGTACATGCTCTACAATAACTCCGAATTCTGCTGCTCCCGATCACGCTTGACCCAAAGGTCAAGGTAGTCGCTGAGCTCTCCCATGTCTTTCATGCCGGACCTGGCAGCAAGTGATTTCTTCATGTTGTCCAAGAGAGACATGGAGTCAGATGCAATGAGCAAATTATCAACGTAGAGCAAGATGATGACCTGGCTGGCCTCTTGCGTGCGTCCACAAACTGCATGGTCATCTTTGATGCGCACAAAACCAAGGCCGATGCCTGCTCATCAATCTTGTGGTGCATTGCTCGCGGTGCTTTCTTCAGGCCGTAGAGGGCCTTCACAATCTTGCACACCAAATCCTTCATTCTCTCCGCCACATACCCCTCTGATTGCTCCATGTAAACATCTTCCTTGAGGTTATCATTCAGATATGCACACGTCACGTCCATTTGGTGATCCTCCTAGCCCATAGCAGCAGCAAGAACGAGAATCATTTGGAAGGATGGGAACTTTGCGACAGGTACAAATGTCTCATTGTAATCCACACCCTCAGTCTGCGCATACGCCTTTACAACCAGTCATTCTTTGTACCTGAGCAACTTACCATCCGCTCCATGATTCTCCTGAAGTTCCATCAGCACGCAATCACCCGGCTGCTGTGTGGAGCTTCTTTGAGGATCCATGTATCAGAGAAATATCTAATGGTCACAAGACTGACCTCCTGGTGAAGAATATGAAGGAAATACCCCCTCGGAGCCGGACTGGACCCAACAAGAATATAAGAGAAAAAGGGCCGAGAGCCGCCAAGATCACATCCGCTCTGGACGAGAAAAAGATAGCACGACCGACCAACGAGCAAGGTCAAACCACGGCACGGTCAGACCAGATCAACGGTCACCCACAGATCTACGGTGGCAAAGCAAGCGGCTACAGACGGGAGCTTGCCGGAAGAGCTGGCAGACGACGATGTGCTACCCCGGTCCCTCGCAACAGGCGGCCCGTTACACGCTTCAAGACAAGTGACCAAAAGCACAGAACCCCGTGGAGGTCTGCCTACAACGAGGCAACCGCCTCATGGAGTACCCAAACCGCTGTGCGGCTCGCACTGCCAGCAGAAGCAACAGAAGCAGCTCGGTAGCGGCGTCGACTCTCACACCGCCCGCCATAGGACACATAGGCTAGATAGATAAAACCATGAACTACCATCCTTGTATCTTTGCCTCTGCTAAGTATTCATCAATTTCCTCTTGCATTCGCTTACCGTTCATCAATTGCTCGTCTCTGGCTTCCCGCTTCTGCGCTCTGGCACCGTTCATCACTTGTGATCGCACTGTTGCTTTGTGCCCGCCATCTCTGGCTGTGGCCTTGCTTGTTCTCTTTGCTCCCTTGCTTCTCATCATACTCAGCCGTACTAGGCAACTGAGGCTTGGCCGACCGCCTTCCCCGTTCCTTGCTGCTGTCACGAACCTCCTCAACATCACAGCGCCCGTATTCCAACTCAGTTCAGCATCATCAGTACATTTCAGTGCCCGCACCATTGGTTCTGCACCCACGTCTCACCTGTGCTTTGGCGCTCCGGCCCTGCGCCCGCCTCGGCCCTGCGCTTCGGGTCCACTCACAGTTGTGCCTCCTATGCAGCCTTATTCTTGACATTCTGGTCATCATTCTCTTACCAGAGCTCTGTTCACTCAAGCCGCTAACAGTTACTTTGTCCACATCACTCAACAGCCTGACCATCGTCAGCATGACCTCAGTCATCAGCAGCTTCTCCGTTGCTTCCACCTCATCCCTAACTTTTGTTCCAGTCGTACTGCCATCTCCATAGCTCACAGCAAAGTCCTGACACCATGTGCCGTTCTTCATGAGGGAACCATACTCCTTGTCTGCGTGCCAATCTGCTTCCTCGGCATTGTGCATGGCTTTAGTGAAGGTGGCTGGGTCATCGGTGATGGTGAGGAAGAGGAGCTTGAGGTCAAAGGACTCCATTAGTGGTTGAGAGGTGCACAGTTTCAGCCGCTCCCCTTGCTGTGTCTACTTTCTTGCGAGCCTCTCGGACCACCGTAGCTGCTCCCCAGTTTCCTTTGCACCTTTGTTGAGGTGTGCAGAACTTCATGGCAGCTGTTTTGATACTCCCCTTTGTCCAATTTGGCTGCTGGCTCCTTCTCATTCTCAACTCCCTCAACCTCCTTTTTATTATTGTTATCACCGTCATCTTCCGCACCGTCGCTCTGCTGTTGGTTCTTCTCCCACCTCTAGTACAAGTGCGGGAGCAAGTGGAACTGGAGGTATATCACTCCAATTCTAGCCCTTCACATACTCTTGAAAGACCACGTCACGGCTGCAGATGATATTGCGTATAGCAAGGTTGTAGAGGCGGTATCCCATGGTGTCATAACCGAAGAAGGCTGCCTTCACCAACTTTGCATCCAACTTGTTACGCCTACCGGTAGGCACCAGCACAAATTCACCACATCCAAAGAATTTCAGGTGCGTCATTATTTGATTGCATAGCGTCCACACCTCCTCCAGTGTCATCAAGGGCACGGCGCACGTGGGACTCCGGTTTTTCAGGTACACTGCAGAGTTGACCACTTTTGCCCAAACAGTTGGCGGGAACTCCGAGTCTTAATGTATGCTATGAACACGATCCATGAACGTGCCGTTTGTGTATTCAGCCACACCGTTTAGATGTGGTATTCCATGTAGGGTGACCTTGTGTATGATCCCACAATACTTGAGAAATTTGCATAATTCGTTGGAGAGGTACTCTCCTCCACCATCGGTGCAAAACACCTTCTTCCGCCTGCCATTCTCAGTCTGTGCAGCAGCAATCCACATCTTAAAAGAATCAAAGAACTCATCCTTTCCAGCCAACGAGGACATCCATGTCTTCCTCAAGTTTTCATCAGTGAACGTGACAAAATATAACTTGTCGGACGCGGTCTGTGATGCCATGGGACAGTACAAATCAGAGTGTACGAGCGAGAGAAGCTTGGCCGCTCTCTTCCTTTCCCCCGTTAAAGGAGGATGGGATTGCTTCCCTTCAATGCAGCTCTCACAAGCCAATGCACCAGGCTGCTTCAACCCCTTGACCTCCAGGTCACAGACCATCTGCTGCATGGAGTTGATAGCGCCAAAGCCGGGGTGACCAAGCGGACGGTGCCACAGGCCAATGTCGTATTTTCCTTCTCTTGCCGCTAATGCTGAGTCGGCTTCCTTCTCCGGAGTTATGGTTAATCGTCCCATTTTAATACACTATGTAATTTGTGTATATGATACATGCGATATGTTAGGTTCCTAGAAGTTCACAAGTGTGTAGACACTACGTAGTACACCATTTAATTAGTGAAAACACTGTTAAGTTAATGAAACACTTGTGGTTTCCTGTGGTTTCTTATACATGTAACTTTTTTTAATTTCATTGCTTTTCATATGTTATGTAACGTAGAGTGGTCTATGAAAGATACGGTGGGTACATTGGTCTTTGTCCACATTTGTCGCAAACTTCTTGCAACACCATGAGGTACTTCTTGACTCAAAACACCTTAATTGGGACTATGCTTGATGTTTGGAAGGGGCCGCTCACGTCATTTTCTCAACAGTGAGGAAGTCCGTGGTCCC
>SZWC01003940.1:68665-80270 GCA_023375785.1 Penium margaritaceum | reverse complement strand
CCCCCCCCCCCAAAGTACCTTGAGTGTATCTGGGGAGTGTATCTGGGGGTGTATCTTGGAAATGCAAAGTGTTGGAACTTGTGTATTGTAATGTTTTAAACCCCATCCCCGCAGTGCAAGTAGGGGGTTTGCTTGAAGTTCGAGGAGGTTCTCGAGAATGGGTGTGCAAGTTTACAATCACAAACTTTCAAACTGTGTCTTGTGACTGGTTGAACCGTCGAGTTCGGGCAGGTTCAATGGAAAAAAAAATTAACTTGCAAGGCCCCGCTACCGTGGGGCCTTGCAGGTGTCCGGGCAAGTAAAAACATAAAACCCCAAACTTCCAACGTAACAAAGGGCTTTGCTTCTGGTTTGATGGCAAGAACTGTCGACGACGATAACGGATGTTCACGTCATTTTCGCTTTTGACATCGGTGACGCTGATGTTAAAGGCGAGCGACGTCTCCATTGAAGTCGGTGAGGTTTGACTCCGAGTGCAAAGTCGCCTCGTTATTTCCTTGTGGGAATTTTTGCCCTGTACACTTGGAGGTGAGTGTATGTTTTGGACCGGAATATCCATAATATGAATAATTCGCCAATCAGAATCGAAGGACAATAAATGTACATTACAACACAGGATGACAGAAATAGGTTCGGTAAGATCAAACAAGCATAACACAAATAGTTTATCAGCACAGAATATGACACATTCGACAGGGGTATGTCTATCACGTATGTGTTGCTGATGAATCAGAATTATTAGTATTTGAAACAAATTTGAAAAATAAGAGAATTCAAAGGAAGTTCAAAGAAGCTTCCAGGGTAGTATACACTAAAGTATTTGTGTATCTTGGAGTTACACGTAACTTCTAGGAAGCGTTCTTGTTAATGGTAACTCAATTCTAGGAAACATCCTCCCCATATGTTCCAAGTTTGTACACCAGTTCATCAGTGTGTACTTTTGGGGTGATTGACCATAAATGCTTCTCCGATGCCACATAGAGATGGTAAAGACCATCCTCCCTGGCCACTTTTGCAAGCACATGGCCTGCACAGGAAGAGATGGTGCGGCTACCATTTTTACATGAAATTGGCATGTCTTCAGAGATGAGAGGGGAAACACTAAGGAGGTGAGCTGTCAGCCCCAGAACATGGAGCACCCCCTTCACAGCACGTTACACATGCTTCCCTTCAATGGAAACACAATCTCACCATCCCCAACCGCCATTTCACATGGTTTTCCCCCATTTACACCCGTCGAGGTTCAATGACGGTACAGACGATGAACCACTGTCAGCAATATGTCATATGCCACATGGCTCCCAATTGATGATCCAGAACACGACGGTGTTGTCGGAGATGTGCAGGACCCAGATGGTAGTCACACATCCACTCTCCTAATCTGCTGCATTTGCAGAAGCATTGGACAGCATTACCGCTCCCCCTCCAGCCGCAAGGTCCGCCTTCTTCTTAGTGCATTCGTGCGCCTAGTAGCCCGGCTTCTGGCAGTATTGGTAGTTTCCCTTTCTTCTTCCCTCCTCCGCTATTGCCCCTGGTTTGTGCAGCATCACCCCCATGACCAGAGTTGGTGATGATAGCAACGTCCAGTCCACTTCCACCCTCATCTCCCTTCCAACACTCCCCCTCAAACAGCAAGCTATCCTCCACGTCATTGAGGGAGAGCTTGTCATCACGCTCGTCCAGGGAAACAATTAGAGGAATATAGCTTCTAAGAAGGCTAGAGAGGATGGTCAACATGAGCACACGTTTCTTGACAGGGTATTCAATTGTAGCAAGCTGGTTAACAAGAGACTTCCACATATTGATGTAGCCAATCATGGATCCGGAGTCATTCATCTTTACATTGCGAAAGCAACAATGCAGCTGCATGTTCATGAGGATTGACTAGGAAGCTTTTTCTAAACCTCCTTTGGTGTGAGGATTCCATGGAAGAGGAGTTGCTGCCGTTTTGTGAGGTAGAGATGGATGGTGGCAAGGGAACGGTTACGCTTCTTGCGGTGGGTACAGGCCTCACCAGGAGAGAGAGAGAGAGAGAGAGAGAGAGAGAGAGACAGACAGACAGACAGACAGACACACAGACAGACAGACAGAGAGAGAGAGAGAGAGAGAGAGAGAGAGAGTGAGAGAGAGAGAGAGAGAGAGACAGACAGACAGACAGACAGACACACAGACAGACAGACAGAGAGAGAGAGAGAGAGAGGGAGAGAGAGAGAGAGAGAGATAGAGAGAGAGAGAGAGATAGAGAGGGCCTCCTGCTGGTTCTTTCTCCTTATCATCCACCTGGCTCTTTAGACCCTTCTCCATCAGCACCATCTTCATGTTATGGATCCAGATGAAGACGTTCCTGCCTTCAAACTTGGCGATGTTGACGCCGGCCACTACCGAAGTGGATGTCGCCATGGTAGTGCAACGTTCAGCCTCCAAACAACTCTTTCATACAACACGGTGCAGGGAATGCCTATAGAATGAGGCACAGCCATCTTCTAGCTATGATACCACTGGATAAAGCTGGGGCAGACATTGGGAAGGTGATCAGGCTCACTAAAAGCCACCTGGGTAGGAACAACTGGTTGTGAGAGGGAGTTCCTGTTGGCTCTAGTGGGTGTAGAGGCACCCTCAAGGATGCCTAGCTCTCACTGGTTCACGCTACCAAGGTTTGGGGCAGCCAATGGACACCTTTGGTGAAGAGTGTGGAGTACAAGGATCACGGATGTGAGTGGGTAGAACACGTCACATTCAGTAGAACTGAATCAAAATACAATTTTGTTACTTAGGACAGTGAGATTACATTTGATCCTTGTAGCCTGTGATCTAAGCTTTCCAACGCATCCAAGCGTGCCCAAAATAAAGGAGTAGAGCCCCTCCTACGGCCGTTGAAGTAACCCTTGGTGGAGCCGCCCACCTTGCCTTGCACGCTAGACAACGGGAGGCGCTTCGACGATGACCCGTCGAAGCGCCTTTTCTTGCCCAGAAGTCAAGGAGAAGGAGAAGTTCACCCTGGTCAAGGAGAGTCTTCTGGTTGCTTCCTTTATGGCCCTAGTACATTTGGGGGTCGTTGGAGACGAACTCGGATCACTGGTGGTGGATTATCCCGCCACCCATGGCGGGTACCAGATTCCACCCCCCCAACACCCGAATTTCGGGCTAGGCTAACTTTCTGAATACTCACTCAAATCGAGCCATTCAAAGCTCAATCCTTCATAGAAAAATCCAAGAAATCCAAATCTAAATTCAGATCAGGTTTTTGACCACTCGTAAGTGGTCGAACCAGGCAGTACACACAACGGCACTCATGGAAAGGGGCACACCNTGGTGAAGAGTGTGGAGCACAAGGATCACGGATGTGAGTGGGCAGAACACGTCGCATTCAGTAGAACTGAATCGAAACACGATTTTGTTACTTAGCATAGTGAGATTACATCAGATCCTTATAGCCTGTGATCTAAGCTTTCCAACGCATCCAAGCACGCCCAAAACAGAGCAGTAGAGCCCCTGCTACGGCCGTCGAAGTAACCCTTGGTGGAGCCGCCCACCTTGCCTTGCACGCTAGGCAACGGGAGGCGCTTCGACGATGACCCGTCGAAGCGCCTTTCCTTGCCCAGAAGTCAAGGAGAAGTTCACCCTGGTCAAGGAGAGTCTTCTGGTTGCTTCCTTTATGGCCCTGGTGCATTTGGAGGTCGTTGGAGACGAACTCGGATCACTGGTGGTGGATTATCCCGCCACCCATGGCGGGTACCAGATTCCACCCCCCCAACACCCGAATTTCGGGCTAGGCTAACTTTCTGAATACTCACTCAAATCGAGCCATTCAAAGCTCAATCCTTCATAGAAAAATCCAAGAAATCCAAATCTAAATTCAGATCAGGTTTTTGACCACTCGTAAGTGGTCGAACCAGGCAGTACACACAACGGCACTCATGGAAAGGGGCACACCATGTCAACAATCTCCCCCTTGCACCGCAGCCTTGATGCCCTGTCCTTGGAACCTGTAGCATTTTAAACTTCACAGCATAGACCGAGCTCCATGCAGCTCGCGTCGTGCCTGTCCTTGGGCTGTGCCTTGGTCATGGCATCGGCGAGCATGCGCTTAGTGCCACAGTGCACAATGGCTGCATCTCCCTTCGCCACCAAGTCTCGCGCGTAGTGATGACGGATCTTGATGTGCTTGGTCCTCCTGTGCTGCACCGGGTTCTGGGTGAGGCTGATGGCAATCATGTTGTCAACGTTGAGTACCGTTGGCTTTTTTTGCGGCACGCCGATCTCCTTTAGCAGCCGCCTCAGCCACACCGCCTCCTTTGTGGCTTCCGTGAGCGCGATGTACTCCACTTTGGTGCTGGACAACGCCACGCATTCTTGCTTCCTGCTTGCCCATGAAACTACTGCACCACCAAGCACAAACACGTACCCCGATGTTGATTTTCTGTCATCCACATCACCAGCCCAGTCGGCATCGGAGTAGCCGACCAACTCGAGGGAGTCGTCACGTGCTCTCCTCCAAACACGAGCCGCGGCTGTTTTGTCGCCTTGAGATAGCGGAGGATCCGCTTCACCGCTTGCCAATGCAACGGCCCGGGGTCAGCAACGTAGCGGCTCACTTGGCCCTCCGCGAAGGCCAGGTCGGGCCGCTTCGCCACCATGGCGTACATGATGCTCCCCACAGCTGAATGGTATGGCACACCTGCTATCTCCTCCTTCTCCTCGTCCGTGCTCAGGCCCATGCTTGAGCTTAGCTCACACGTGGTGGTCATGGGTGTGCCGATGGGGTTGCACTCCTCCATGTTGTAGCGGCGGAGCACCTCTTGCACGTACTTTGCCTGCCCCATCTCGAGCGTGCGTGCCTTGCGGTCCCTCTTGATGGCGACGCCGAGGTAGTACTCGAGCTCGCCCATGTCNGTATGGCACACCTGCTATCTCCTCCTTCTCCTCGTCCGTGCTCAGGCCCATGCTTGAGCTTAGCTCACACGTGGTGGTCATGGGTGTGCCGATGGGGTTGCACTCCTCCATGTTGTAGCGGCGGAGCACCTCTTGCACGTACTTTGCCTGCCCCATCTCGAGCGTGCGTGCCTTGCGGTCCCTCTTGATGGCGACGCCGAGGTAGTACTCGAGCTTGCCCATGTCGGTCATTTTGAACCGACCGCCCAGCTGCCGTTTCAGGTTCACCAACTCCTCCATGTCCGACGATACGAGGATAAGATCATCCACGTAGAGTGCCACGTTCTGGTGCAAAACCAGCTGCTTCCGCACGTACACACTGTGATCCGCCTCGAAGCGCTTGAAGCCAAGCTTGGCCATGAAGCCGTCCATTTTCAGGTACCACATGAGTGGCTCTTGCTTTAGCCCATAGAGCGCCTTGCGAAGCCAGCACACATTCCCCGGCGGCGCGTCCACCCCCTCCGGCACCTCCATGTAGACCTCCTTGTCCAGGTCGCCGTTGAGGAACGCAGTTTTCACATCCATTTGGTGGACTTTGTAGTCGCGCACCGCCGCCACCGAGAGGATGGAGAGAATGGAGGCGAACTTCGCCACCAGCACAAAGGTTTCATCGTAGTGTTCACCCTTTCGCTGGGCGTACCCCTTCGCGACCAGTTGCATCTTGTACCGCTCCACCTTCCCCTCCTTGGTGAGCTTCTTCTTGAAGATCCACTTGGAGCCGATGATTTTTGCGCCCTCCGGCCTGTCAATCAGTTGCCAAGTACCATTCTATTCATGGGAGGTGGGCTCAGATTTTATAGCTCCCTCCCACTCAGCCCCATCCTTCCGCTACAACGCCTCCTTGACGGTCTCGGGCTCCTCTTGCGCAAAGAACACTCGAGCGAGCCCAGTCCAGATGCCCTTTGCGGCATCGTACCTCTCTGCCGTCCTCCTTGCGCGTTTGCTTCTCCGAGGCTGCTGCTGTTGAGGTTGCTGCTGCTGCTGCTGCTGCCCCCTCGCGGTGCCACTTGCACCGCTGGCCTGCTCCCCCTCTCTCGGGGACCGTGGAGATGTGGGCTCACTCCCCACCTCTTTGTTCAGCTCCACTGCTGCCGGCGCTTTGGACTCATTGTCCGACTCGGCTGAATGGAAATCAGCCGCTCCTACATCGCCCGGATGGTTCTCGCTGGCTGGAGCCGATGGGACGTCACCCTCTTTTGCGTCCTCCGGTGTCTCCCCCTCAAGGAGTGGCAGTCACTCCCCACGCTTGGAGAGACCCACGTCCTTGTCCGTCCAATGACTGGCCTCGTCGAACGTGACATCGTGACTCTTCACGATTTGCTGCCTCCGTGGGTCGAAGAGCCGGTACGCCTTGCTTCCGCTCTCGTACCCGACAAAGATGCACCGGCGAGTCCGCGGGTCCAGCTTGCCCCGCCCCTCCCGTGCCTGCACAACGGCATGTGCAACACAACCAAACGTGCGGAGGTGTGCCACAGTTGGCTTCCTCCCGCTCCACACTTCTTGAGGCGTCTTCCACACCTTGGACTCCGCATCTTTTAGCGGCTTTGTCGGCGTCAGGTTCATGATGTACGCCGCTATCCGTGTCGCCTCGCCCCAATACCGCTACGCGAGGCCGGCATCGCTCAACATGGACCGGACCATGTTGAGGATGGTGCGGTTCGCCCTCTCGGCAATGCCGTTCTGCTGCGGAGAGTGTGGCGTAGTTTTCTGCCACGCGATCCCCTTGTTCTTCATCCATGCCGAGCAGCCCTTGTACTCGCCGCCGTTGTCGCTCCGGAACGCCTTCACCTTCAACTCCATTTGCCGCTCCACAGCCGCCACAAATTCCTGCATGCACAACAAGACATCGCTCTTCCTCTTGATGATGTAGAGGTAGAGCTTGCGGCTGTGGTCATTGATGAAGGTGACGAAGTAGCGCGCCCCACCAATGGAGGGCTCGAACGGTCCACACACATCGGTGTGCACTACCTCGAACTTTGCGGGTGCACGCGTCCCCTTTCCTGCAAACGGCTGATGTGTCGCCTTGCCGACCACGCACGGCTCGCACACAGCGTCCTTGGCTGCATCAAGGCTCTTAACCTCAAGACCCCGCACCACTTCCTTCTTTGTCATGTCCCTCACAGTTGAGGGAGCGATGTGGCATAGGCGACGATGCCATAGGTTCAGGCCCCCTTCATCCTTCATCGCGAGGTTGGCGGCGTCGGTCCTCACCGCATCGGCAAGAACCTTGGTACGGAGAAGGTACAGGTCCTCCTCCCTCTTGCCACGTGCAAACACCTCGCCGTCCCCCTCCTTCTGGATGATAGCCTCCTTCTTGTTGAAGAGTACCTCGAGCCCCTTGTCAATAAGGCAGCTCACTGACAGCAGGTTTGCCCCAAAGTTGGGCATGTGGAGCATGTCGTAGATGGTACACGAAATGATTTTCCCGTTCACCACTGACTCGATGCGAACATTGCCTTCACCCGCGGCCAACACCGTTTTGCCGTTGGCGACTGTCATGCGCCGTTCAGTGGCGCCGTAGGTGACGAACGCCACCCGGTTGCACTGTGTGTGGCGGCCTGATCCGGAGTCAAGCACCGTGACGTCCGGATCCGTCAAGTCGATAGACTCCCTGGCCATCATGGCTTGGGTGGCCTTCTTCCCGCCCTTCCCGGGCTGGTCCGACTTATTGTTGGGGCAGTCGCGTGCGTAGTGGCCCTGTTTGCCACAGTTGTAGCACTCCCCCTTCTTGACACCTTTCTTGGTGCCCTGATTTACACCCTTCCCCTTCTTGCCTCCCCCTCCACCTTGAGGACGGTCGGCATAGGCAGAACTTGATGTTGCCCCACTCTCTCTCCCACCACGCCGCATCCATTCATTGCGGACGTACTCAGCCACCTTTGGGTACTTCAGCTCATCGGCGGACCAGCCGCCTACGACTGTGATCATGGGACTCCAACTGTCCGGCAAAGCCAGGAGGAGGATCATAGCTTGCAGCTGAGGGTCGACCTTCCATCCGGTGGCTACGCACTCGGCAGTGAGGGACTTGATCTGCTGCAGGATCTCCATGATGTCGTCGCCTTCATTGGCTCGGAGGGTGACAAGCCTCTTGAAGACGAAGAGCTGGTTGGCAAGGTTGGTGGACTGGTAGATGGTGCATAGTTTCTTGTTGCGCTTCTTGTAGGCTTCCACTTCCTCCGGCGTTGCGGTTTCTGGAGGGACAGTTTCTTCACCCTTGACCATCTCAAACAGGCCGTTGTCATTGCGGAAGACCTCAAACTCCCACCTCCACAGGTGGAAGCCAAGCCCGTCGAACTTGGAGACGCCGATGCTCTCTTGCTCGGTCGGTGCCATGGCGCGCGGCGGTAGCGTGAACGTTGCAGAGCTAGGGTCCTTCTAGGCACGTGGGCCCATAACCCTTTGTTGGCTCTAGTGGGTATAGAGGCACCCTCAAGGATTCCTAGCGCTCACTGGTTCACGCTACCAAGGTTTGGGGCAGCCAATGGACGCCTTTGGTGAAGAGTGTGGAGTACAAGGATCACGGATGTGAGTGGGTAGAACACGTCGCATTCAGTAGTCCTGAATGAAAATACAATTTTGTTACTTAGGATAGTGAGATTACATCAGATCCTTATAGCCCATCATCTAAGCTTTCCAACGCATCCAAGCACGCCCAAAACGAGGCAGTAGAGCCCCGCTACGGCCGACAAAGTAAACCTTGGTGGAGCCGCCCACCTTGCCTTGCACGCTAGGCAACGGGAGGCGCTTCGACGATGACCCGTCGAAGCGCCTTTCCGTGCCCAGAAGTCAAGGAGAAGTTCACCCTGGTCACGGAGAGTCTTCTGGTTGCTTCCTTTATGGCCCTGGTACATTTGGGGGTCGTTGGAGATGAACTCGGATCACTGGTGGTGGATTATCCTTCCACCCATGGCGGGTACCAGATTCCACCCCCCCAACACCCGAATTTCGGGCTAGGCTAACTTTCTGAATACTCACTCAAATCGAGCGATTCAAAGCTCGATCCTTCATAGAAAACTCCAAGGAATCCAAATCTAAAGTCAGATCAGGTGTTCGACCACTTCTCAGTGGTCGAACCAGGCAGTACACTCAACGGCACTCATGGCAAGGGGCACACCATGTCAACAGTTCCAAGTTTCACAGACAGAAAGTAGGGAAGCAAATGTAGGAACACACAGAATTCAAATTTCAGAGTTGCCTCTTCATTCAGAAAGAAAAAAATCACATCTTCCTAACAAGCCCTTATGTGCTTCATTTGGCCAAGAGAGCATTGAGATACAGTCTGGTAATGTTGACCCTGTAGCACTCTCCTATCCTAGTGGGATGAGCGGGAGTCACATTGTCATGCATGAAAATTATTTCTTCCATAGCCTGCACGACCAATTATCTTTTACTGCTACTTCCTTGAAGTCTCTTGCACGCTCTCCACCCGTCTTTTCTCCTTAAAGGGCGCTCTCTGCCATCGTGGTCAATAATTCTGGCCTCCTTTTGTGTTGAAAGTGCCCTGGCTGCTGATTGAACCGGACCCATGATTTCCAAACTTTGAAAAATCATACCTCACTCAAACGGAGTCTGAATTTGAGTTCTGTAAAGTGCGTTAGAACCTGTGAAGCATTATCTATGCATATGTTTTGTCAGATGTATTTCATCAAGCAATCCATTTTTGTTATTTTCTGGCACCCTTGTATTCACATTCACTAATGGTGGACCTCGCCAGCCATTGATCAGACTGTAGTCAATCAACACCTATAGAGGCATCCAATGAGGGCCTGTTGTCACTGACCGTCAATTTTCTAGATCCTCGTGATCATTTTTTTACTCAGTCGACACATGTCACATCAACCATGGAAACAGACTGGGCATTTGGGCTACTTTTGTGTCGGTGTGGGGCTACGAGATTCAAAGAGGGAATTGTATAGAACAAACTTTGACCACCTTGTGTTTTATGGGTGTTGTAGCTATTTGACCAAAATAATGATTGGAGACAGTCACATCATATCATACAAAGGGTGGCGTAAAATTTTAAACATAAAGGTAAAACACAATGTTTCAACATAATTGATCCTTTTTATTCTAATTTTACATTTATAAGTGGACAGAAATCGAATCTGCCTCTCATTTTGAGACCAGAAAGAGTGAATCCCTACGCCTACAGAATCATGAAGCGAACATAGTCGTTGAGATCAAAATCATTTTTCCTGTCCTTTTCAAGTAATTGCAACTGTCATTTTTTGGCATTATCGTTGTTTTATGCAGTTTCAACATTTTCAAATCACAACTTAAGGTTGAAAACATAGCACGATTGAACCAACATTTATTGGTTTTCTTGTTCTTTCTGAGGTATTGGGAAAACATTTCCCATTCACGTTGACACTACATGGCATGTAGTGTCCACATGATGCACGAGGCTCTTGAAGAAAGCTGACCCTGTCCAATTGTGGCAGCCCATTTACGTCACAATGTACCTTCAGGTCATCGGTTCTCTGATGTTCCTCAGTACAACCACGCGGGCCGACACTACATTTGCAGTGAACTTCTTGTCGCATTTCTCCTGGTGTCCACGTCGCCTCCATCTCAAGGCGCCATTGCGTGTCGTGTGCTATGTCATGTCCACTCCCCATATATGCTTGTGCTTTTGTGCACAGCCCTCTATTGTGGTCAACGGGTGCACTGAAGGTGACTGGGCCTAGTATCGCGATGCGCACAAGCGATCCAGGTAAACTTTCTTCACTGGAATTATTGTTCTCTCTGGAAACAGTGGCAAGGATGGTTGTGTTGCACGTAGTTCGACTGAGGCTGAGTACGTCACCTTGGGGGCTAGTTTCTGTGACAGTGTCTGATTCACCTCATGCAGTAGCTGCGCCATCCCATCCAACACATCACGCTTCTTTGTGAGAACGAGAACATGGGCCGCAACGTTGAGCACGATGACATTAATCACACTTGTACAAAGCACATCAACAATGAGCATCACTTTGTGTGAAAACACATTGCATTTGGTGACGTGTGCGTACCTGGTGTTCACACGTAGCAGCAATGAACTGACTTTCTCACAAAGGCCATCTATAGCAGCAAGTTTAAATTTTCAGTGCATGTTGTTGATCTTCAGTCCCTCCAAGTAGATCCCAGTTGACGTATGCCTTCCTCTTCTATGCCTTATCCCTTTGTGCTTCTTTTTTGTGGCTCCTCGTTGCCTGGTGATTGAGTCCCTTCAGTTAGTACGTTGTGTGGTCCTTACGAGCCATTGGGGTCTTCTCGTGTCATCACTCCCGGCAACCTCTCGATTTGTTGTTACTCACCTGCAGGCACTCCACTGTGGTCCACAGTTACATTGATGATTTCAGTTTCACTTTCTCAGCTCTCTGGCGTTTAGATGAATTTTCTCAATGGCCTGCTCCCAGGGCCATTTTCTCAATGATCATGCATTTTTTTATTGTCAGATTCATTGTAATTTTGTTCTTTGTGCATCTTCTGCTTCTTTTTGGATTTTCATTCGAATAATCAAGCAGCCTGAACAATCCATGGGTTTGTCCTTGGTTCTGTCTGAAACCTCTTGGGTAATGTGTTGCTTCTTTTTCAGCCTCTTGGTGATGCGTTGCACATATGCACACACGTGAAAATGGGAGGAGTGGGTATCCCCCTCTCTCTCTCTCTCTCTCTCTCTCTCTCTCTCTCT
>SZWC01003940.1:41670-65322 GCA_023375785.1 Penium margaritaceum | reverse complement strand
AAAAGGTTACGAGGGTTCTAACAGTTTTCTGGCATATAAGACCATTTTCGGTCTGCTAAGAATTTCTAAATACACCTCCTCCGCGTACATCTATTTACGTAACAACACTTCTGCAACCCTGTCCATTTCGCACATACTGGCACATTTATCTTTCCGATATCTTCTCGATTGGATGAGCCCCCCCCCTCCCCCCCGGATTGTATATGGTGAGTGTATGAGGGAGTGTATGTGGTGGACGTCGCGAGACGTACACTAGTATACGTCTCGCGACTTCCGGATAACTCTCTCACAAGACTTCATTTGTGTATTGTTTTCATACCCCCCACATACACCGCCTCATACACTTCCCTCATACACTTTCCCGTATCGGAGGGGGGGGAGACGGATCCGTCAACATCGCTCGGTCCATCCCCCCCCCTCCCCCCTGGATTGTAGATGGTGAGTGTACGAGTGAGTGTATGTGGTGGAAGTCGCGAGAAGTACACTAGTGTACATCTCGCGACTTCAGGGAAACTCTCTCACAATAGCTCATTAGTGTATTTTTGTACCCCCCCCACATATACCGCCTCATACACTCGCTTCATACACTTTCCTGTATTGGGGGAGGGGAGACAGATCCATCGACATCGCTTGGTCCATCCTCCCATCCCCCCTCCCCGGATTATATATGGTGAGTGTATGAGGGAGTTTATGCGGTGGAAGTCGCGAGACCTACTCTAGTGTATGTCTCGCGACTTCCGGAAAACTCTCTCATGAGAGTATATTAGTGTTTTATTTGTACCCCCCCCCCACATACACTTCCTCATACACTCGCCTCATACAGTTTTCCGTACTGGGGGGGAGGAGACGGATCTGTGAACATCACTCGGTCCATCTCCCCCCTCCTCCTTGGATTGTATATGGTGAGTGTACGATGGAGTGTATGTGGTTGAAGTCGCGAGACGTACACTAGTGTACGTCTCGCGACTTCCAGGAAACTATCTCAGAAGAGTTTATTAGTGTGTTTTTTTTTCGTACCCTCTCACATACACCGCCTCATACACTAGCCTCATACACTTTCCCGTATTGGGGAGACGGATCCGTCAACATTGCTTGGTCCATCCCCCCTCCTCTCTCCCGGATTGTATATTGTGAGTGTATGAGTGAGTGTATGTGGTGGAAGTCACGAGATGTACACTAGTGTACGTCTCGAGACTTCCGGGAAGCTCTCTCAAAAGAGTTCATTAGTGTATTTTTTTTGTACTCCCCCACATACACCATCTCATACACTCGTCTCATACACTTTCCCGTATTGGGGGGGGGGGGGAGACAGATTTATCAATATTGCTTGGTCAATCCTCCCACCCCCTCCCCCTCCCCGGATTGTATATGGTGAGTGTATGAGGGAGTGTATGTGGTGGACGACGTGAGATGTATACTAGTGTATGTCTCGCGACTTCCGGGAAACTCTCTCACGAGAGTACATTAGCGTATCTTTTTTGTACCCCCCCCTCCCACATACACCCCCTCATACACTCGCCTCATATACTTTCCCGTATTGGGGGGGGGGGACGGATCCGTCGACATCACTCGGTCCATCTCCCCCTCCCTCCCAAAATGTATATGGTGAGTGTATGAGGGAGTGTATGTGGTGAAAGTCGCGAGACGTACACTAGTGTACGTCTCGCGACTTCCGGGAAAATCTCTCACAGGAGTTTATTAGTGCATTTTTTTTGTACCCCCTCCACATACACCGCCTCATACACTCGCCTCATACACTTTCGCGTATTGGGAGGGGGAGGGGGGGAGACGGATCCGTCAACATCGCTCGGTCCATCCCCCCTCCCCCCCGGATTGTATATGATGAGTGTATGAGTGAGTGTATGTGGTGGAAGTCGCGAGATGTACACTAGTGTACGTCTCGCAACTTTCGGGAAAGTCTGTCACGAGCGTTCATTAGTATATTTTTTCTGTACCCCCCCCCCCACATACACCGCCTCATATACTCATCTCATATACTTTCCAGTATTGGGGGGGGGGGGAGACGGACTCGTCAACATCGCTCGGTCCATCCCCCCCCCTCCCCGGATTGTATATGATGAGTGTATGAGTAAGTGTATGTGGTGGAAGTCGCGAGACGTACACTAGTGTATGTCTCGCGACATCCAGAAAATTCTCTCACGAGATTATATTAGTGTATTTCTTTCAGTCCCCCCACATACACCGCCTCATACACTCGCCTCATACACTTTCCCATATTGGGAGGGGGGAGGAGGAGACGGATCCGTCGACATCGCTCGGTCCATCGCCCCTCTCCCTCCCGGATTGTATATGGTGAGTGTATGAGTGAGTGTATGTGGTGGAAGTCACGAGACGTACACTAGTGTATGTCTCGCGACTTCCGGGAAACTCTCTCACAAGAGTTCATTCGTGTATTATTTTTGTATCCACCCACATACACCGCCTCATACACTCGCCTCATACACTTTCCCGTATTTGGGGGGGGGGAGGGGGAGACGGATCCATTGACATCGCTCTGTCCATCCCCCACCCCCCCTCCCCAGTTTGTATATGGTGAGTGTATGAGTGTATGTGGTGGAAGTCGTGAGACGTAAACTAGTGTACGTCTTGTGACTTCTGGGAAACTCTCTCACAAGAGTACATTAGTGTTTTTCTTTTGTACCCTTCCACATACACCGCCTCATACACTCGCCTCATACACTTTCCCGTATTGGGAGGGGGGGAGACGGATCCGTCGACATCGCTTGGTACATCCCCCCCCCCAGATTGTATATGGTGAGTGGATGAGGGAGTGTATGTGGTGGAAGTTGTGAGACGTAAACTAGTGTACGTCTCATGACTTATGGGAAACTCTCTCACAAGAGTTCATTAGTGTATTTTTTTTTGTATTCTCCCACATACACCGCCTCATACACTCGCCTCATACACTTTCCCGTATTGGGGGGGGGGGAGAGACGGATCCTTCGACATCGCTCGGTCCATCCCCCCACCCCCCCTCTCTGGATTGTATATGGTGATTGTATGAGGGAGTGTATGTGGTGGAATTCGTGAGACGTACACTAGTGTACATCTCGCGACTACCGGGAAAGTCTCTCACGAGAGTACACTTGTGTCTTTTTTTCATACCCCCCACATATACCACCTCATACACTTGCCTCATACACTACCCCGTTTTTGGAGGGAGGGGATGGAGAGACGGATCCGTTGACATTGCTCGGTCCATACCCCCCCCCCCCTCAGATTGTATATAGTGAGTGTATGAGAGAGTGTATGTGGTGGAAGTCATGAAACGTACACTAGTGTATGTCATGCGACTTCCGGGAAACTCTCTCACAAGAGTACACTAGTGTATATTTGGTATAGGACATCGATTGAAAAAAACCCTCGCAGCCCAGACAACTCGATTGATGGTGCGCAAAGACAACTGGACAGTGATAGGCAAGTAAAGGTTGAACAAAAATGACAAGGTAGGAAAGTAGGTACATATTGGGTCACTTAATCTTCCACCATCTGTTTTTATTACATGAAAAAAAATATTTGAAACATAGTTGATTCTAGGAAATAGACAACAGTTGAAGGGAAACTTCTATGAATGTTCCTAGGATGTCCACACAGCATGTACAGTGTAAAACGAGTGTACAATTCACAGGTGATTGGTCATAAATAGCCGAGTTGGCAATGGCATGTCAGCACACGGAAATTCAACGCCGTAGCTTTGGCGGCCTGAGCAGAAGAGTGCTTGCATGCAACGAATGATGAATATTATCGCATGCTAACATTAAATGAAATGCATGCGTTCAAGTGGAACTGGTTATCAACTACTTAGCCAACAAAGCGATCCCAATTCACGAGCCCTCTGCCCTCAGCCCCACCGCCCTAAGCCCTCAGCCATGAGCCCTCAGCCCTCAGCCCTTAGCCCTCAGCCCTAAGCCCTCAGCCCTCAGCACTCAGCCCTTAGCCCTCAGCCCTTAGCCCTAAGCCCTCAGCCATGACCCATCAGCCATGAGCCCTCGGCCCTCAGCCTTCAGCCCTCAGCCCCACCTCCCTCAGCCTTCAACCCTCAGCCCTCCACCCTCAACCCTCGGCCCTCAGCCCTCGGTCCTCAGCACTCAACCCTCAGCCCTCAGCCCTCAGCCTTCAGCCATCAACCCTCAGCCCTCAACCCTTAGCCCTTAGCCTTCAGCCATCAGCCCTCAGCCATGAGCCCTCGGCCCTTAGCCCTCAGCCTTAAGCCCTCAGCCCCACCGCCCTCAGCCACACTGCCCTCAGCCTTCAACCCTCATCCCTCCACCCTCAACCCTTGGCCCTGAGCCCTCCACGCTCAACCCTCGGCCCTCAACCCTCAGCCCTCAACCCTCAGCGCTCAACCCTCAGCTATGAGCCCTCAGCCCTCAGCCCTCAGCCCCACCATCCACAGCCTTCACCCCACAGCTCTAACCCCTCAGCCCTCAGCCCTCAGCCCTGAGACCTCAGAACTCAGCCCTTAGACCTCAGCCTTCAGCCTTCAGTCCTCAGCCATGAGCCCTCAGCTCTCAGCCCTCAGCCCTCAGCCCTCAGCCTTCAGCCATCAGCCCTCAGCCATGAGCCCTCTGCCCTCGCCCCTCAGCCTTCAGCCCTCAGCCCCACCGCCCTCAGCCACACAGTCCTCAGCCTTCTGTCGGTAAATTGTCGTCATCATGGGAAGCATTTCTTGAGGCTGAGCATGAGGAACAGGATGTTGACAAGTCTGGGCGCGGTCTGGGAGACGAGCGCTGCACTGTAGGCAAAGGCAGAATCATGAGTGGGCGCGGTGCATGAGCACGAGCGCTGACGGAAAAGTTGAACATCATGAGAACATGAGAGCAAGCTGAAAGTACAAGATTGGGGGCAGTGCCGAGGCGCGGGCCAAAAGGCCGCAGCGCTGAGGCACAGGCCGAAGAATCACGAGGGCCACAGCGATAGCACGCGGGCTGAGGAGAAATGGCAACTGCTGAGGCATGCGCGAAGATGATGATGGGGAGCCGCAGCGTCCAGGGGCGAGCCGAGTGAAGAGCGGGGCCGCAGCGCGAAGGAGCGGGCTGAGTATTGAAGAATGAGAGGCGTGGAGACAAGGCAGAGCCCGGGCCTGGCAAGATGATACTGATCAGAATAGCGGCAACGATAAGGAAGGGTGGCAGTGTGCCATGGCAGCGGGCCATGGTCACAGGCCGAGTGGGGGGAGGGCCGGAGCCCGGGCCGATGAGACAATGAGACGAGTCAGTTGAATGACCATTAACTGATAGTTAGTACACTGAACACATGTGGATTAAGTAGTAGCCTAGAGCTCAGTGTAAGAATACTACTCTACAGTCTAGTGCTAGCTAAGGAGGTCTGTACGTCAGATGACGCAGCAGGCGCTTTGCCGCTGCAGCTGCTGTTGCCCATGGTGGAGTCGCTCCGCGACTCCACGTGGAGGCCGAGAAGTCTGGTCGGGTTTGTTGGGTGGGTGCTGTACCCGTTGGAACCTTGGCGCGTACTTCTGTTGGCGCGTAGTGAGTATCGAGCCGCATTGTCACAGACAGCTGGTTGGCGCCGGTTATCCTGACCGATCGAACAGCCCATCTTCCGTTGATGAGAATGTTGATGTCATTGGCGTGAGGTCCGATCTTACCCTTCCTGTGTTGAGCGGTAGGTCCGTTGCTTTGGTAGTCCTTCGGTGCTTGGAGGTGATCCGGTTCTTGTGGGAAATACTGGAATAGCCAGCTGAGATCCGACAGTACTGCCGTATGTGGTTCCGAAGATAGAAAGGGAGGGGAAGTGAACCTGGGTTCTGGCTTGTGGCTATTGGTGTATTTTCTGACAGCCCCCCTCAATACCACAAGCCAGAATACCTGAGTGTGGGACATGGTGGTGTTGAAGGCCGTTGAGGAGTGTGGGGAGGAGACCAGCAGTTGGTGTGGAGGGGGAGAAGTCGGGACGGCTCTGGATCGAGTGCTGTTGTTTGGTGATTTGCAGAACTGGGATGGTGATGGAGTTGAGGTGTGTTGCAATTGAAGGCTGCATACTTGTCGTGGCGCACTGCTGCACTTCTTTGGCCGCGGAGTTGGTAGATGATGTGGAGGGAAAAAGACTTGTTCATTGGTCAGAATGGATCCGTTAGGGCTTGTTGTTGATGATGATATTTCCAGATGATTGATTGCGTCTGTCATGAGGTGCATGTGGATATGAGGAGTGTCAGGCTGATGTAGTATGCTGGTAGAGGAGTAGGAGCAGACAAGGGGACAGAAAAGTCTGTCGCGCCGCGAGAGTGCCATGGTTTCTTGCAGAACTGGTTGCTGTGGCAGCTGCTGCGTTTGCTGAAGTTTCAGTTGATGGTTGTCAGAATGTAAGGAGTAGGGAAACGGGTTGTCTGGTGAAGAGAAAGCAGGGGCTGGTGTAACGAGGTACACAAGGTGACGTTGCTGAGGGATGAAGGCAGGATGATGGTCTGTTGGTGGCAGCAAGGAGAGTTGCTGAGAGGGTCATTGTTGCGGTGTTGAGAACCGATAGTTTCTGTAGAAAATGGTGTGAGTGGGCAAAGGTGTGCTGGCGCGTGAGTACCATTTCATGAGACTGTGAGTCTGCTACTGCTGATGTTGTAGTTGCTGGTGTTGTAGGTGAGAGGGAATGAGGAGGCAGTGATGAGGGCAGTTTAGGTTTGTGTGATCATGGGGAGAAAAGCGTGGTGTTGTAGAGTCGTTGATGATCTGGATCAGGCAGGGTGGTGTAAGGGTGAAGTTCCATAGTGAGCCTGTAGTAACTGGGCCACGAGCCGCTGCTTTAGACGGATCTTTGTGGTGGGAAGCGACTCCGACGAGAATGATGGAGTGTAGATGAGGTTTCTGCAGAGGGGGAGGCTGATGCAAGGTTGAACTGTCTGGAGACTGCTGGTGTTGCGACGGCATAGCTTGGTGGATTTCCTGCTTCTCTTATGGTAGTATTGCGTTTCTGATGGTGAAGAGGGAAAAGATGCGGACAAGGGAACAGATTTTACTGTCGCGCCATGAGAGGAATGATGCTATGATGTGAAGCTGCTGGTGCTTCTGCGATGACTGCAGCGGCTTGTTCAGAGCAAAGTCATGTTTTTAGAGTAAATGGTTGCTCTCTTATAGGCACAGGCTTCAAATATTTGGTTGCAGGTGCTGTTCGGCATTGTTGCCAGTGGAGGGGGAGAAGGAGCGGGCAAGGGAACAGCTGCTGCTATTGGGCCACGAGAAGGAAGAAGTAGGTGTGAGTTGTTTTGAGGCCAAACTTGAAATGTGCGGTAAAAAGCCATGCTGCCAATGAGGAGGAACTGTTGGAACTGGAAGGAGTGATGCTGCTGCTGCAGAGGTGCCCGCTGGAGGTTCGGCCAAAGCGCGCTTCTGTTTGGCGTTTTCGGTGACAGGATTTGCAAAAGACGAGTGGAGGAGAATTGTTGGCTCAGAATCTTTCGCCATGCTCTGATACCATGTCGGTAAATTGTCATCATCACGGGAAGCATTGCTTGAGGCTGAGCATGAGGAACAGGACGTTGACAAGTCTGGGCGAGGTCCGGGAGATGAGCGCTACACTGTAGGCAAAGGTAGAATCACGAGTGGGCGCGGTGCATGAGCACGAGGGCTGATGGAAAGGTTTAACATCATGAGAACATGAGAGCAAGCTGAAAGTACAAGATTGGGGGCAGTGCCAAGGCGCGGGCCAAAAGGCCGTAGCGTTGAGGTACGGGCCGAAGAATCACGAGTGCCACAGCGATAGCACGCAGGCTGAGGAGAAATGGTAACTGCTGAGGCATGTGTGAAGATGATGATGGGGAGCCGCAGCGTCCAGGGGCGGGCCGAATGAAGAGCGAGGCCGCAGCGCGAAGGAGCGGGCTGAGTTTTAAAGAATGAGAGGCGTGGAGGCAGGGCGGAGCCTGGGCCTGGCAAGATGATACTGATCAGAATAGCGGCAACGATAAGGAAGGGTGGCACTATGCCATGGCAGCGGGCCATGGTCACAGGCCAAGTGGGGGCAAGGCCGGAGCCCGGGCCGATGAGACAATGAGACGAGTCAGCTGAATGACCATTAACTGGTAGTTAGTACACTGAACAAATGTGGATTAAGTAGTAGCCTAGATCTTAGTGTAAGCATACTACTCTACAGTCTAGTGCTATCTAAGGAGGTCTGTACATCAGATGACGCAGCAGGCGCTTTGCTGCTACTGCTGCTGTTGCCGATGGTGGAGTCGCTCCGCGACTCCACGTGGAGGCTGAGAAGTCTGGTCGGGTTCGTTGGGTGGGTGCTGTACCCGTTGGAACCTTGGCGCGTACTTCTGTTGGCACATAGTGAGTATCAAGCCGCTTTGTCACAGACAGCTGGTTGGCGCCGGTGATGCCCCCAATTTTGCCGCGTCCTTAGTTTCCTCCGCGCTACTCTCACTCCGCACTATCCGCGGATTGGCTGTCTTCTATTAGTTTACCACCAAGGTCTGATATGCAGCGGTTTCCAGACACTAACCCTGATTAATAGGCAATTCTACGAACCACTGATCTGGAATTCTTGCGCAAGAACCTCACCAATGAGTGACACTCCACGGTCCACTTCTTGCCACACGCGCGCCCGCCACCTCCTGGCCTCTGGCTCCTCTCCGCCGAACCCCGTTCCGTGGCGGTGTGCAAGCAAGGGCACTGCCGGCAACTCACCTCACCCCGGGCTTGGTTCTTCACGCACTTCATCCCCCAGACCGCGGATGGAACAACGGAGGCAATGGAAGACAAGGGAGCAGAGCGCAGAGCGCAGGAATGGGAGCGGGTGAATGTCTTTGATGATCCAAGGCAGCCTACACGACACCAGAGTACTGATGCATCAGCAATCAAGACTGAGCTGGAGCTGTCCTACTGCTGCCTAGGGCTTATCTACTCGGGACTCCGCATGGCATGTCTACATGCCAGCGGTCTCATCCCTCTCATGGCATCCTTCCTTCTCCTACTTGGACTTCTACGTGATGCGGCTACGCACCGCGGGTCTCGTCCACACATACACCCAGCGCATCATCCTCTACTAGTTGTCTTCTTCATCCACGGCTCGTTCGCGCAGTCTTTGAATTATTCCTTGAATCTTCGTCTTCCTCGGTGCATCTCCAGGGATTCCTCCGTGATTACTGCTCCCGCTCGTCATGTTGATTGGTTGTTACTCCCCAGATTAATGCATCCCTCCGTTGTCCTTCCTGTGCGTTGTCAGTGCCTACGCATCTTTTACTACGGTTCGGTCCTTGTTCCCTTTGTGCCGCAGATCTCCCCGCCATCGCTTCCCGCCTCTTTGGCTTCCGCCACAAGCGCTTCAGATATCCGTAGAGGGGCCGCCCCTTCTTCACCGCCACTGGATTCCGCGCCATCCACCGCTCAACGGCATCCGCAGGAGCCAGCGTTCCTTGCATGGAATTCAGGTCACCTAGACCTTCCCTCTGCGGATTGGCCTTCCCTACGGAGCCACAGCCAAATTGTGCGTGATACTGATGTCTCCAACCCCCCCTTTCGCAAGACTCTACCCCAGAGTCTTTCAGTGAGTCATCCACTTGAACTGTCTACGGGGCCTGGGGCAGTTCTGTTCCTGGCACGGCCTGTAGTATTTCTCCACAGTTCCTCCTTCCCGCTGGAACTTCTCCTCGCACTCATCGTGGACAAAGAGTCGGAATCCTTCACACCGCGCCTCTAACGTGGGCACGTTGATCAGCTTCTTGCATGAGGAGTAGTGTGGCGCGCGTTTATACTTCTTGCAGCTTGAGCAGCGGTAGATTTTCTTGCCCTCGTTGCTCCGCCCCACCTCCTCGGTGCAGGACTCATGCACGAGACCTCCACAGTGCTCACACCATCCCTTCGAGCCGGCCCATGCATTCATCTCCGATGCAGGAACGCTTCTTGGAGAACTTCCATTTGATCTTCCGTGTCTTGTTGCGAGAGCTGCTACAGGTCCAAATGCCCTCTTT
Source organism: Penium margaritaceum (assembly GCA_023375785.1). Taxonomy (NCBI): domain Eukaryota; kingdom Viridiplantae; phylum Streptophyta; class Zygnematophyceae; order Desmidiales; family Peniaceae; genus Penium; species Penium margaritaceum. The sequence goes on along the minus strand of SZWC01003940.1, from coordinate 55,379 downwards.
TCTGCGCATTCCACACCGCAGGTGGCACATGGTTTTACACATTCCGCAGGCCTTGCCGAACTCATTCAGGTCCTCTTCGCATGCTCCGCATGCTGGGGCCAAAGTCTTGTTGCCATAGGCCAGCGCGGCCCCTCCCTTCGTGGTTTCCATTCTCACGCACTTGTGGCACTGTCCTGCCCATACTGAGATGCTCGTCACGAGGCAAGCCTGGTGGGCCAGCCTTTTGCATTGGATGCAGTGTTCACCCGCGCTGACAGCCTTGACACAAGTGGGGCAGTTCTCCGCGGACGCTGGGGGCGAGTCCTGCTCCTCTTCGCCCTCCAAATCCACCTCCTCTCCTTCCGCGGTCACCCGAGGTGGCTTCCGAACGCCGCGCTGTTCTTCGATCTCTCTACAACACCGCCCGAACCTCCTTGGTTCGCTGCGTCCTCCCTTGTCATCCCACGGTTGCTCCAGGCACCTTTTGGTGATAGCCTTCGCAGTCCTGCACCACCCTGTCCCAGCTGTGCCCACACTGGACACATGTCCTGCTTTCCTTCTCCTTCCGCCTGCTCCGTGGCTTCCATCCGCCCTTCCTTCTGCCACTGCCGCATGGTGGCCCCCGAGACCGTGCGGGGTCTTTTCCGTGCTCCCGCCTGCTCCTTTTGTTCCTCTTCTTCCTCCTATTCTTCTGGGTCCCAGCGTCCGTGCGCCTCCCCTCCTCCTCAGTCCGGTCCGGCTCCGTCATCTCCTCCCTTCTTGTGTTCCACGTCCTCCTCTTGGCCCTCATTGATACACTTCAGGCATGTGCGGTTTTGCCTAATGCAGCTCTTTGCCAGCCCTTGGTGTGCTGGCTGGCCACAGACGCGGCAGACAACCTTCAGGAGTGGTGCCTCAGGCAAGCTTTCCCCGCACCACACACAGGGACCCGTGTAGGTAGCCAGTTCGTGGGGGCTCATGGGTGCACCCTTCCGCGGAGTGGCGGCGGGCACCCTTGTGGCCGTTCCTTCACTGCCTGCTTGCTGTGGCCCGGACTGTTCCGGCTATTCTTGTTGTTCCTGCTGCTGGCCCCTCTGCTCCTCCCCGCGCCGCCGCTGCCTCGCTTGTATTTCCCCTGCGGAGACCTCCTACACATCAGAGCCGTCCATCGGCTCCTCCCCCTGAGGCTCTTGGCTCCACGCCTCCTCCTGTTCCGACACTTGAGCCTCGCACTGCTTCAATACCTCCTCAGCCCGCCAGCCTCTCGAGCCTTTGCGTTCTTCAAGCGGAGGAAGCTCCCCGCCCATCCCTGGTATGTGTGTCTGCCAGGCTGGGGGTAGCAGGACGAACTTGGTGGCCGGGTAGCTCCGCTTGCTAAACCCATCCGGTCCTTCCAGCCAAACGTGACCCGCATCCACGGTGGCCACACGGTACACCTCCCGGGCCTCCTCCGCTTCACGTCCTGCACCTGGGAATGGACGGAGGTAAACCAGATTTCCTTCCCTGATTGGCCCGTGGTTGAGGCGTCGGTTTGCGGCGTCGCATCCGCGCCAGGCCGAGACAGAGGCCCGGAGTCGTGCTTTGGCCCTTACTGCGGATGTCTTGCAGCACCGCTCCCGGTACCACTCCTACACTTCCTTGTCCCTCGCTGCCTCTTCCTCCTTCTCCGAGCGGCCATTCTGCTGCTATTCCAGATCGAGGGGCAGCCGCAGCGGTGCCTGCGGCATGCCTAATGCCGCGCGCGGAGGCTGTCCGAAGAGGAGGGCGTGTTGGGAGAATGACATGGCGCGGCAGGGGGTGATGTTGATGATGTGTGCGGTCTTCTTCAGGGTTTCTCCCCATTCATTGCCCTCCATGGTGGCCACTGCTTGCTCGAGGATATCGTGCAGCCTCTCGACTTGGCCCTGGGACTGTGGCCGGTACCGCCCGGAGTGTACGTGCTGCATGCCCCACTCCGCAAGTTCCTCGCGGAACGCTCCTACGAACTCAGTGCCATTGTCGCTGTGCACTACTCGGCAGCCTCCGAAGCGGTAGAATGTTTCTTCCCGAATGAAGCGGGCTACTCGCGCGGAGGATTTTTTGGGAACGGCCAGGACCCATATGTACTTGGTGAAGTGGTCAATTGCCGCAATCCAGTACCACTCCCCTTGGGAGCGGTGGGGACGAGGCCCATGGAAGTCGATGATGATGCAGTCCAGGGGTTCGCCGATGGGAGAGGGTAAGAAGAGGGGCATGTCCCGCGGTTTGATCTTTCGGTGTCGCTCGCATGGGGCGCAGTGTTGCACCACCTCTATGACAATTGCCATGAGGTTTGGTACATGCAGGATGGGAGACAGCCGCTCCTTACGTGCCTACATGCCAGAGTGGTGGTGACGGTGGTAGGCCTCGATTACCGCTCTCTGCATAGTGGGCGGAGGTACCCACAAGATATGCGGCGTGGTCCGCCAGAGGCGACCGCCCTCCCACGCATACTGCTCACAAAGACGGGCGAGGTCATCCTTCTTCCGCCTGTCATAATCCATCTCCATCTAAGTCCCTAGGGTTTTGTACACCTTCTGCGCCTCCTCTTTCTGCTGCTCCTTGGTTGTGGCGTGACGTAAGATGTGTGCTGTTTGCCAGATCCGCCAGTCCTGCGTTTTGACTGGCCCCTCCTTTCCTGCCTTTTCCGCGGTAGCTTCTCCCGGCCTCTTCTTCTTCTCCTTCTTCAGCGCCGGCATTCCCTGGGCCCGTCTTACATCCTGCTCTGCCTTTATTGCTTGCAGTCGCTGCTAGTTCTCCTCATCGTAGACGAGGGGTTCCCTATCCCAACTGTCCGGGCTGGGAAGAGACGCAGGATCCCCACCGTGCATAGCTCCCCTTCATCCCATTGGTTCCGCAGCCCCACCTCTGGTGGTGCAGCGTGCCGCTGACTCCGTGCACCGTGGGCATCAACTGTCTCCGCCTCTGGTTTCTGCCCTGCCACTGCCTCAGGGAGCAGGCCCTGACCCTTAGCGATGGGCTGCTCTTCGTCAGGTTCTGGTGACTTACTGAGCTCAGAGATCACCACCCCCCGGTCCTTTTCCTTGCCGTGGTAGTCGCCGCGCTTTCCCCAGTCCCTTTCTCTTGGTGAGCAGTGGCGCTAGCACCCCCCAGGAGGGGTTGCAGCTGGGTGGGGACCGAGCCGATAGGCATTGGAACATTGCGGAATACTGCCATGAGCAGCTCCGTGGCTTGGGCGGCATCCCGCTAGGCTTGTACGAGCTGCGCCGGGTCGATGCTCTGAGGGGTGTCTTCGGAGGGGCGGTGCTGCTTGCTGCGCTTGGCGGCGGGCGCGCCAGCGGTGCTGTCCTCGACGGTCCACTTCTCTTGTCCTCGTTGGCGGGATGTCGGCGTGGTGTCCGCGGATGGGGCTTGTCTTTCTGCGGCCGATTCCTTCCGAGGGGTAGCCACGTCACTGACCGAGCTGCGTGGTGTGAGGCAGTCTGTCTGCTGGCGGTCGCTGATGCCGTGGCCCTCTTGGCCGCGTCCTGAAGCTTGGCCCATTTGTCTCGTAAAGCTGCAAATAAAGTTGGCCGTAGTGTGTTCTTTTGTGCTTCTTTCTTGGCTGCAGCTGCCTTCGCCTGTACGCGTACATCATGTGCCCACCTTCTACTTCCCTCCTGTGCTGCTCCTTGATGCTCTACTGCCTGCTTCCTTGCCGCTTGTTCAGCTGCTACCATTGCTGCCTCCGCTGCCGCTCCTTGAGCCCCAACCTCCTCTATCTTCCTTGCCACCTCCGCCGCAGCTCGTCCCATCTCCTTTGCTTCTGCAACCGCTGCCTCCACTACTGCTCCTGCCTCTGCCAATTCTGCTTCGAGCTCCGCGACCACCTGTGTCGCAGCCGCCTCTGCCTCCTGTTTCTGTTCTTCCGCCCTTTGCCGCCAGACAGTCTGTAGTTTGTCCCGCGTTTGTATGAGCTCGGGGGAGTCGCGGAGGTATTCCTGAGCCTCTTCTGTTGCCATAAGCACACGCTTCTTCTCTTCCCGGCACACGTCCATGGCTTCACGGGCCCAGTGATGTGCCGCTTCTTCCATTAGCTTAGTGCCCACTTCTTTAATTGTATTCCACAGTCCTTGTGCCAAGGCAGCCACAATCCTCTTGCGTGAGGTTCCATCCTAGGTCAACTGCCAGCACTCGTTGATGGCGGCGTACCAGCTTTTGTACTGCCGCTCCGCTGCGGTGATGCTTGCAAGCTCTGCAGGTGTGTACAGGACGCCACATCTTGGAGTAACCAGCTAAATCAGGTATCCCCACCTCCATACTTTTGCCGCAGTGATCTTGTCTGGTGCCTCCATTGTTCCCACTGGCATTTGATGGGCGTGATAAAGGGTGAGTGCCCGAGCGCGTTCTTGAAGCAAGTGTACGTAGCGTCGGGTGGGGTCCGCGCCCTGGTCGTGGCAGACCAGGAGCCACCATTTGCGGGCGGCGTTCACCGCGCGGTCTGGTTGCTCCGTGTCGAGGAATGTTGCCACGCCCGCCATTCCACGGTCCGGCCGGAGGTAGAGAACATTGCGGAGCGCCGAGATCAGACATTCCGCACCTGCAGTTTCTAGCAGCTGATCTTGTCGTCCGTGCTGTTTCAGAGCCAATGCAGTTTTGGCCGCACGTTTCAGGGCCACTTGCCATGCTTCGTTGTAGAATGAGTCCCCCATTGCTGCGCGGACTGCCTCAGGGAGTTCGTCCTGCAGTTGCATGATAACACTGCTGACCACGTCGAGCAGCCGGTTTGCTCTGGGTTGATCTCCGCTATCACCGAAGCTCTCTTCGAGGTAGGTCCGCGCACCCTCCATAGTTGTTCCCGCATTGAGTGTGGGTTGTGGTATTCCGCGCGCGGGTTATCTCGTGAGGCTGGTGGGGAGGAGGAGTGCGCGGTCAGTGCAGAGGGACCAGGCGGAGGTGGTGCGCCCGTGGATGCCGTCAGTGCGGGGGATGCAGAGGGGCCCGGTGCCGGAGGTGCTCCCGGTGATGCTGCTAGTGCCTCTACTGCTGGGGGTGCCAAAAGGCCCGATGCCGGAGGTGCTCCGGGTGAAGCTACTGCTGCTACTTCTGCTGGGGTTGTGGAAAGGCCCAATGCCGAAGGTGCTCCGGGTGAAGCTGCTATTGCTGCTACTGCTGAGGGTGCGGAAGGGCCCCGGGGGGCCGGAGATGCCCTAGGTGATGCCGCTGCTGCTGCTGCTGGGGGTGCAGAGGGGCCCCGGGGGGCCGGAGATGCCCTAGGTGATGCTGCTGTCGTAGGTGGGACGGAGTGTCTTCTTCCAGCTGTGGCTCGGTCCGTGGTCTGTCGCCGGATGTGTTGTCTCGTGGTGCCATCAAACCCCATGTTCGAAGGCGCGGACCTCGCGCTGGAAGGACAAACCATTGCAAAGGCTGTGCCGTGGTTTGCACCCGAGCTTCTTGTGATGCGGTAAGTGAACTGAGTGCCAGAGTTGGGTGGCGCGAGAACCATGAGAGGAGGAACGCAGAGCGGTCGAGCTGAAGTGAAAAGTGGAGTGAACGATCGAACGCCGGAGACTGAAATGAGGCTGAGAATGCCGGCGCCGAGCAATATATCAGCTTGGCACGGCGCAAGCCAGTCCGCTGCAAAGAGTATGTCATACGTGCGTACATCGCACACTTACACGGTATGCGGTGCATGCACATTGCCAACATGTATGGGGAGGGCCGCGATCTGGCCGATGGGGGCACCGATGGCTCCGGTGGAGATGGAGAAGCGGAGCCGGCTGGGTTCGATGAGATGGTCGATGCGCAAGGTGTGGACCATCCGTAGCGCAATGGTGGTGTGTGTGGCTCCGGTGTCCACGATGGCCACGAACTTGCGGCCGCACACCCAGACGTAACACCATGCCACGTGGACTTCGGCGGGTGACGGTAGACCCGGGATTAGCGGAGCAGGGGCCCATGCGCATGACGCGCGGCCAGCATCCTCCCGGACGCAGGAGTGTGTCGTGAGGATAGCCTGGGCCACCATGCGGATGCTCGTGTCGTGGTTGAGGGTGCATGAGAGGCGGATGCCAACAAGAGAGAGGGAGGGGTTAGAGGAGGAGAAGAGAGTCTGGAGATGTTCGGTATATGCAGGACAATGAAGGAGGAAGTCAACCAGGGAAAGAGGGTGACACATGTCAAGGAGGGGAGAGGTAGAGGGAGTGGGAGGCAGCGTCGGAATAGAGGTGGCGACTAGCACAGCAAGGGTATTCCGGCACGACCGCGGCAGGGAAGAGCGAGGGGGAAGATGTGCCGCGATCTCTTCCAGTGTCCAGCCGCGGATTGTGGGGTTGAAGCGGCGGGCAAGCTGGAGGCCGGTGGTAGGGAGGGCCGGAAGGGTCTCCACGGGGCCCAGGCAGTCAGCAGGTTCCAGTTCCGACAGGAGTTGGAGGGCGACCGTGGATTCCTCATCTGTGAATTCATGAGCGACGCCTTCCCACTGGGGTTCAGCGTCCGCTGAGGGAGGAATAGCTGCGGGAGGTGAATCCGCGGGCTTGTCTTGCGGATCCACGGGGTGTGGCCAGTCCGCATGGGGAAGGCGGCTGAGAGCATCGGCATTGCGATTAGCAAGCGCGGGCTGGTACTTGATCTTCATGTTATAGCCCTGCAGGAGAAGGGCCCACATGGCCAAGATTCCCTCGTGGTTCTGGGTCGTGAGGAGCCATTGTAGCACTTGATGGTCGGTGAGGACCGTGAAAGGCTTGCTGTTCTGGATATAGTCGCGGAAGTGTTGGAGGGCCCACAGCACGGCCAGGCACTCGCCCTTCACCGGTGGGTAGTTCCGCTCACCGTCAGTGAGGGCGCGGCTGGCGTATGCGATCACCTGCTAGACCGGTTCCTGGACCGACCGCGACAAGACGGCGCCCAGGCCGTCCCGCGACCTGTCGGTAGTGATGGAGAAGGGGAGGTTGAAATCAGGGAACTCAAGCATGGGAGTGGTGAACAGTCGATGCTTGATCTCCGTCCAAGCACTGGCGCACTTTGGTGTCCATTCAAATGGGATATCCTGATGGGTCAGCTGTTGTAGTGGGCGGATGATGCAGGCGTGATCCCGGACAAATTTGCGGTAGAAGGAGACAAAGCGGAGGAAGATCTTGATCTGTTCCGCCGTAGTGGGTTGGCGCCATTCCTGGACGGCCGCAATTCTTGCGGGGTCCGTCTTGATGCCATCGGCGCTCATGACGAACCCCAAGAACTCCATTTTCGTGGCACCGATGGAACATTTGGCTACTTTGAGTTTGAGGTTAGCATGGCGGAGGGCAGAGAAGACGGCGGAGAGGGAGGAGAAGAGGTCCGCGAAACTGTGGGTCGTGACCATGATGTCGTCGATGTAGCAGCTCACGTTAGGGATGTCATGGAGGGTGGAGTCCATGACGCGTTATAACTTGGCATTGGCGTTGCGGAGACCGAAGGGCATGCGGGTGAAGGCGTAGAATCCTTCGGAGGTGACAAAGGCTGTCTTAGCGATGGTGTCCTGGTGCATGGGGACGGTGACGTCCAGCTTTGCGAACCATCCACGTCCCTGCTGGCGCTACTGGATGTCGACAATGAGTGGCATGGGGTAGGCATCTTCCTCCGTGACTCGGTTGAGATCGCGGAAGACGACACAAAAGCGCTTGGATCCGTCCGGTTTGCCAACAATGACCAAGTTGACTCGCCAGGGGCTCACGATGGGGACTATTACACCGTGCGCTTTCAATTCCGCAAGGCCCTCGTTGATGATCTGTTCCTGATCGAGGAGGATCCGGCAGACTTTCTGCTTGATCGCGGCAGCTGCTCTGCTGTTGATGATGTGGAAGGCGTTGACGGCTCCAAGGTCTGTCGCGGAGCCAGTGAAGATGTTGGCAAAGGAGTCCAATAAGTCCCGAAAGTCCTACTTCTGAACTGGTGAGATGCAAGGGTGCAGGATGTGGTCCCACCGCGGGGGCACGGGTGGCAGTTGGCCGCGGATGGGGTAGAATTCCTCGTCGTCGTCCAGGGGAAAGTCCAGGCCGAATCCCTGCTCACTCTGCTGCCACAGCCCAAGAAGACTTGCACACACCCCTGGTTCCGCATGATCCGTGGAGAGTTCACGCCATTTTACGACAGGAACCTGCTCCGCGTCAAGGTCGAGCTCCGCTGGGGCTTGGCTGCGCTGGGAACGTGTGTGTGAATCTTCCTGCGCCGCATCTGAGAGGGAGAAGGTCACACCGCCGGTCACTGGCACTGTTACTCGGTCGCCCACAGTGATGAGGGCGTACTCCTTCGTACCCGTGGCGGATGTGAGCTGCAGAACACCCAGGGAAAACAAAAGGTTGCCCTGCCACGGAAGGAGATAGTCCATGCCCAGGAGAACATCGTATGTCCGGGCCTGTGTGACTTGGACATCCATTGGTTCGTGAAGAGATCCCACCTGCAAGGGTAATCCCTACACTTCTCCATCCCCGTAGTCCATCCCTCCTGCGGAATTGCTGAACAGCCGACGCGTTGGAAGGATGCGGTCTGCCCATCCGACTAGACACATGACGTGGAGAGCCACGGTGGTGTGGGTGGCACCGGTGTCGATGATGGCAAGGAACTTGCGGCCACAAATCCAGATCACATTCCAGGCGACCTCGTAGTGGCAGTCATCACGGCGGGGTGGTTCCAGAGGCTGTGGTGCCCATCCCCATTCCGTTTCTTTTGTGGTTAATCCCAGTGGAGTCCCACGACAACCCGTCGGGTGTTCTGGGTGCCGTGGGCCGGAGTGGTACAAGCGAGGGAGATGCCAACGGTCTGGAGGTGATGATTGGCTCTGGTGAACCCTTCTTTGAGTAGTGGAGCCAGCTCGGGATGGAGATGGAGGAAGTTGAAGAATTTCATAGAGGCGATGGGAGTGGTGAAGAGCCTTTCCACAGGATCCTTGGAGTCTGGTGCGGTAATGGTGGTAGTCCGGGGAGCGGATGGGGTGGTTGCAGTAGCTTGGTGCTCCACAGGCGCGAGATCCGCATCACGGCGCTTCTCAGCGGGTCACACGGAGCGGGCAGCTACACCCTCCTGCAGCCGGGCCTGTGCGGCCTCTGCCCTTCGCAGCAGATTGCTCTAGAGTTGTGCTGCTTCTTGTAGGTCCCATCTGCGGAGCTTGAGCCGGCGAGCTCGTGTAATGAGTTATGTTTCCTCGGGCGTGGGAGTCACTTGTGTGGTCTCATCCTCCGCCATGGGAAAACCCAGTTTCACATTGCGGGCACCGGCCGCGGGATTTGGCGGCGGGTTCGGCAAGATACCTTGGCCTGTTCCCTGCGTCGCCTGATCCTACCCAGGGGATGGGTGCGGTGGCTGCTGCTTTTGCGGCTGCTTCTGCCGCTGCTGCTGTTGCTGTTGACCCAGCCACATCTGGTTATAGTACTGGTGCCACTGCTAGACCATAGGATCTTGAGAGACTAGGTCAGGGCGCGGAGCTGCTTGTCACTTACGCGGGCAGTCTCGGGTAATGTGCTCTAGGCTCTGGCAGGTGTAGCAAGCCCTTGGTTTCTGCTGTTGCGGAGGCGGGGCGTGCGAGGAGGGGGGTGTATGGGTCTCACCGCCTTGGTCTTGTTGCGTGGACCACTGTGTGGTGAAGATAGTGGTAGCTTCCTGTACGGCCTCTTGGAGGGATCGGTAGCGGTCAGCAATCATGAGGCTGCTGATTTTGTCCAGGAGTGCGCGGATGAGGTTTTGCAACAGGACCCACAGCGGCAGGCCTTCTCCTTGTGGGTTTTTGGCCACCGAGGCCCAGGTCAGGAACAGGTCTAAGAATCTGCGGATGTCATCGTCCTTGCGCATGACCTCCTTCTCGATTTTCCGCTACGCTTCTTCCTTCGTCAAGTGTTTGAAGCGCTTGATGAGGGCATTACCAAAGTCTTCGAAAGATTGGAAAGGCGCGCGCGCGTTGCACCAATCAGCTGTGGTCCCTTGAAGGTGGAGTTTCGCGGTGGCAAGGCAGAGGTCAAGCAGAATTCGGCCAATGCTGGCATAGAGTGTGATCTGTTTAAGCCAGATCCAGGGGTCCTCCTCTGGGGCACCCTTGAAGGAGTCCAGCTCCGGAATGTTTGCTGGCTCAGAATGGATGCACTGGAGCTACGGGACAGTACTGCAGTTAGTCATCGATGCAGTCACAGCATATGGCATGGGGAGCACCGGTGGGGCCGCAGAGTACCCAGTTGGAGGGATCGGCATCTAGGGATGTCCCGCGGCCATGGGAAGATTTGGCTGCATGGGTGGGGGAAGCATGTACCAGGAAGAGGGTGCTGCTGCAGAGGCACTGTAGGGTATGTAGGAGAATGCCATCCCAGGGGGCGGGACTTGAGTCCCATGTGCCAATGGTGCCGTCTGGGCCACCCAGTACGTCCTTCTGGCGGGAATCGCAGCCGCGGAGTGAGGAGGAACCACTGGCCCAGTATTGGCAGCCAAGACCGCCATTGCTCCAGCAGAGTGTTGAGCCACATGTGTCTGCTGTGGGGGCGGATGCGGGTGGTTCTACATCGTTGGCGGTGGCTGTGGCATGGGCGGCGGTGCTTGGAGGGTCACTCTCGTGCCCGCGGGCATTGCTCCAACCAGCAGCTGGTGGGGAGACTGCTAGTGAGCAGTCATGGGTGGCTCCGAAGGCCCGTTCGGCACGAGTGTTTGCGGTATTGTTCCCACATGCGTCGTACCCATGGGTTGCTCGTGCTAGGTCATCCACAGGGGTGGGGTGGTAGCGGAAGGCGGAATCATAGGACCCATCAGTGCCGTACCCCCAGGCGCCTGCTGCTGATAGATCAATGGTTGAGTCCTTGTCAGTGGCGGTTGCATCGTGGCTCCCTGGTAAGGGATACCTCCACCGTGACTCCCCGGCTGATGCATCGCCACCGGAGGTTGTACCGCCACTCCTGCTTGCGGTGTATGTTGCCACGGCTGTTGAGCTGGCTGATGCAGTCCATGCGCATGCGGATGTGGCATCACTCCCGCTTGCGTTACGCTTGTTACCATCTGGGATGGGTGCATCTGCTGTTGCGGTGGTGCCCTTGGTATGGTATGGTGTGGGGACATCCCCATCTGCGGTATGCCCGTGCTTGATTGGAGAGGAGTCATCTGTTGCGGCACTGGTCCGGATGCGGAGAGTTGTGGTGGCATCCCTGCCTGTCCGATTCCCAGGGGCTACTGCAGTGGGTGTATCGGCGGTTGTGGCAATCCCGTCATCGAGGAGGGTGCGGCTGGTTCCACTATCGTCGTTCCCGTAGGCGGGAAGGGCTGACTCGCGGGGAGCTGATTCAATCGCAGCTGCGCGGATCGTGGTGTTTGCAAGGGCACCGGTATCCCCAGCTGCATGTCCCCCAAGTGGAGCATTGGTGGGGCCATCTGCTGCTGCTCCAGGCGAGTCACGGGTGATCCCGCTAACTCATCCACTAGAACCGACCCTGCCAGCTGCTGCGGCAGGTTTGTGTCCAGCGGCATCCCAAGTGCGGAGTCCGGTGATCCCCCCTGCTGCAAGTGCATTGACGAACGTTGCTCGTCCGCTGTTGGGACCCCAGAGGTCCCTGAGTCCTCGAGGTTCTGCAGTAGATTCTGCGGGTGTACTGGCAAAGGTGCGTGCTACGCCGCTGTGCTGCTAGCTACCAGCAGTTGCTGTCCGCCACGGCACCGGTAGACCAATCCGCGATGGGCTTCGAGCCCCCCACCACCAGAGGATTCCTCCAACAATGGTGGTGCATCGGAGAACCATTGTGCTCCCAGTGGTACCTTCTCCTGCTCCTCCTGTCCTTACGCGATGGATCCGCGGCAACCGGAGCTGTGGAAAGTCTCCACCTCTGCGCGTTCGCCTAACGCTTCCATGATACGATGCCAATGCAGCTGCTCCAGCCACTCAGTCACTCCTCGGTGCTGGGCGAGCGGATCAGATTCCGGTGAGGAGCCGGCTGGGGCACGGGACAGTGCAGGCGAGGTGTCCCGGCTGCCTGCGAAAGTGGCGGCCCGGCGAAGCAGAAAGCACCACACAGACAGCTGCTGCTACTGCCGCCGCCCGATGTCACGATGTACGTAGCTGGCTGCCGACATCAACGACTGATCTGAAGTTCGTGTGTAGTTCCGCTAAACAAAGAGTGAGGAACAGTCCACGCTCACCGCACCATGACACTGATACCCCCAATTTTGCCGCTTCCTTAGTTTCCTCTGCGTTACTCTCACTCCGCACTATCCGCGGATTGGGTGTCTTCTATGAGTTTACCACCAAGGTCTGATATGCAGCGGTTTCCAAACACTAACCCTGATTAACAGGCAATTCTACGAACCACTGATCTGGACTTCTTACGCAAGAAACTCACCGATGAGTGACACTCCGCGGTCCACTTCTCGCCACACGCAAGCCCGCCACCTCGTGGCCTCTGGCTCCTCTCTGCAGAACCCCGTTCTGCGGCCGTGTGCAAGCAAGGACACCGCCGGCAGCTCACCTCATCCCGGGCTTGGTTCTTCACGCACTTCGTCCCCTAGACCGCGGATGGAACAGCGGAGGCAATGGAAGACAAGGGAGCAGAGCGCCGAGCACAGGAATGGGAGCCGGTAAATGTCTTTGATGATCCAAGGCAGAGTACATGACACTGGAGTATTGATGCATCAGCAATGAAGACTGAGCTGCGGCTGTCCTACGACTGCCTAGGCCTTATCTACTCGGGACTCCGCATGGCATGTCTACACGCCAGCGGTCTCATCCCTCTCATGGCATCCTTCTTTCTCTTACTTGGACTTCAACGCGGTGCGGCTACGCACCGCGGGTCTGGTCCACACACACACCCGGCGCATCATCCTCTACTAGTTGTCTTCTTCATCCACGGCTCGTTCGCGCGGTCTTCGTATTCTTCCTTGAATCTTTGTCTTCCGTGGTGCGTCTCTAGGGATTCCTCTGTGATTACTGCTCCCGCTCGTCATGTTGATTGGTTGTTACTCCCCATATTACTCCATCCCTACGCTGTCCTTCCTGCGCGTTGTCAGTGCCTGTGCGTCTTTTACTACGGTTCGGTCCTTGTTCCCTTTGTGCCGCGGATCTCCCCGCCATTGCTTCCCGCCTCTTTGGCTTCCGCCACAAGCACTTGAGATATCCGTAGAGGGGCCGCCCCTTCTTCACTGCCACTGGATTCCGCGCCATCCCCCGCTCAACCGCATTCGCGGGAGCCAGTGTTCCTTGCGCGGACTTCAGGTCACCCAGACCTTCCCTCTGCGGATTGGCCTTCCTTGCAAAGCCGCGGCCGAATTGTGCCTGACAGCCGGTTATCCAGACCGATCGGACGGCCCATCTTCCGTTGATGAGAATGTTGATGTCATTGGCGCGAGGTCAGATCTTACTCGTCCTGTGTTGAGCGGTAGGTCTGTTGCTTTGGCAGTCCTTCGGTGCTTGGAGGTGATCCGGGTCTTGTGGGAAATACTGGAATAGCTTGCTAAGATCCGACAATACTGCCGTATGTGGTTCCGAAGATAGAAAGGGATGGCAAGTGAACCTGGTTTCTGGCTTGTGGCTATTGGTGTATTTTCTGACACCTTCAATCCTCAGCCCTCCACCCTCAACCAACGGCCCTAAGCCCTCCAACCTCAACCCTCGGCCCTCACCCCTCAGATCTCAGTCCTCAGACCTCAATCCTCAGCCCTCAGCTCTCAACGATCAGCCCTCAGCCATGAGCCCTCGGCTGTCAGCCCTAAGCCCCACTGCCCTCAGCCCCACCGCCCTCAGCCTTCAATCCTGAGCTCTCAAACCTCAGCCCTCAGCCCTCAGCCCTCAGCCCTCAGCC
>SZWC01003940.1:6440-41419 GCA_023375785.1 Penium margaritaceum | reverse complement strand
GCTCTAACCCCTCAGCCCTCAGCCATCAGACCTCAGCCCTCTGCCCTCAGCCCTCAGCCCCCAGCCCTCAGCCTTCAGCCATCAGCCCTCAGCCATGAGACCTCGGCCCTCAGCCTTCAGCCCTCTGCCCCACCACCCTCAACCCCACCGTCCTCAGCCATCAGCCCTCAGCCGTCAGCCCTCAGCCCTCAGCCCTTACTGATCCTCAGTAGACGATGTCTGTGTGAAGTCAGAGAACAATGCAAGCCAAGAAACAGTGTACATCATCATGGATTAACGAGAGCATGAGTGCAGGAGCATGAGTGAAAGAGATAGGATTGGAAAATAGAATGACATTTTAAATATTTGTGCCATCGCCATCTGAACACACGGTCGTACAGCAAGTTCTTACACAGTAGGTAATAACCCAAAATTTCCACTACGTCGCTATCCTCATCAGACAACCTGTCTATGCAGACCTTGGGCACCACTCACTGACACTTCCTTCGGTGCCCTGCAGGCACTTTTCTTCTACGCTTTGCTCTCTTCATTCCGCTCGTGTAGGCACGTTCTGAACAGTGATGATCCATGATCACAGCCTCGGTGCTATATTCTGGCCACACAGAGTTATCGCCATTGGTAACTCTATTCTCTTCTGAGGGAACACAGCCACTTGGGGCAGCAACAGCACGTCCACGAACGTGGTCATTAGCAACACCCTCGGCCGAGGCCCCAGCGACGTCACCAGCAGGAGACATAACAAGAGCCGGCACCTCTACCGACATGAATGGTGTCATCTGTGAAGCCAGGGCAGCCATCGTTAACGTGTATTGACAGTCAAATGTGCATGCAGCAAGCAAGCCACTACGAGCCACGAAGGGTGCCAATGGTGTGAAGGTAAAGTACGGTGCAGCAATGACCAATGACAGTTGAAACAATGAACGGCGTGACATCATAATACCTTCAGCGAGGGGGCTGAGGCGCGTCCGTGAGGACAGCGCGTGCAAAGCGCTGTCCGTGAGGACAGCGCGTGCAAAGCTGGAATTCCACACTACCGAGAGGATGATCGATTCCGCCAAGGTACTTCGCGGTTTCCACTCTTCCGCGTGACCTAGGTCATGCACCTGTGACCTGCTTGGAGGGCGTTGGGTCTTAGAGTTTTTTTAGGGCGTGTGCACTGGGGCCCGTGGTAGCGGGCCCCAGCGTTTACACTGCAACCAATACGGCGGTCATGCAAGCAGGTCACGTCGCCAGTCACAGCCCCCTTCGATTTCGGAAAGAGCATCCGTTTCGATAGTTGATACCCTGTAAGTATTCCACGTCGTGCGGACCAAGTACCCCTTGCAATAATAGCCACACGATGAAGGCCACACATCCATGTTCGACTATCTTTTAAGGACCATATCTCCCCTTCAATAATCGTTACCCCGTTGCATTCCCACTTTGTGCAGGCTGCCTAGATTCAAGCGGCGACTATTGACGCTAGTTAACTTTGCCTATTGACGTGAATCCTGTGCTTTGATATGCTTGAATAAGCATTTCCGCAGCAGGGTTTGAGAGTGTTTCGGACTCCGATCATCTATTTGTCATTGATTTTGACTGTCAACGCAGTAATATCGCGCTAATAATGCAGGTTTCACGGTCTAGTGTGATGAGGTGGAGGAGGCTGTGTATCATCCGTCGAAAAGCCGGTACGTGAACGGCGCAGATGAGTTCATTGTCGGCCATGACCATGCCCATTAGGTATGCATTTTCAAGGATCGTATTGGCGACGAAGAGCCTGCACTGTGCTGTACAGTGTGTGTTTTTTAAGCCTTGCTTCCAGGCATTTATCACTGTCGTCCATTCTCCGTCGGTTGGCGGATGATACACGTATATCAGTTTTTTTGCAAAGCACACGCAAACCTCATCTGGCCTTCCATTACTCCGTTGTGATTGCCTCAATGCATAGAGAATGTGAGCATCCGGCCACTACCAATCCGTATGCTATGGCGCCTTTAGCTACCTCGTGGTACAACGATGTACAATGATCCAAGCTTTCATCAACGTTTCTGCCTCCAAATGTTACACACACACACACACATACACGAACGATCCCTCACTCTAGACGTTATTTCGGTCCGCATTTGTTGATTGTAAATGGTGATGTACGTACCTTGCTTGTCTCCCGTATTGATAGCCGCAGGAGTCCAAAACGCACTCTTCAACAATCTATCCAGGACGCGATGTCAAGTACGACTGACTCTCAACTCATCTGCCGGGATGGAAGCAATCCTAGATTTGCAACATCGTTATGCAACCGGTTCGTGCCACGTGGCAGACACTAGAACAGCCCTGTTGCCAGATGGAAGTCACAAATGAACATGAACTCCGCTTGTTTTCGTGGATTTTTGGTTGCATACAAAATTCATGAGACCATGCTAATGAAAGCATCTCAAAGCATGCATCTTGAAGCATGCATCTTGGAGCAGGCATCTCCAAACAAATCATGAGAGCATGCTAATGAAAGCATCTCAAAGCATGCATCTTGAAGCATGCATCTTGAAGTAAGCATCTCCAAAAAAATCATGAGAGCATGCTAATGAACGCATCTCAAATCATGCATCTTGAAGCATGCATCTCAAAGCATGCATCTTGGAGCAAGCATCTCCAAAAAACTCATGAGAGCATGCTAATGAAAGCATCTCAAAGCACGCACCTTGAAACATGCATTTCAAAGCATGCTTCTTGGAGCAAGCCTCTTCAAAAAAATCATGAGAGAATGCTAATGAAAGCATCTCAAAGCATGCATCTTCAAGCATGCATCTCAAAGCATTCATCGTGGAGCAAGCCTCGCCAAAAAATCATGACAGCATGGGAATGAAAGCAACTCAAAGCATGCATCTTGAAGTATGCATCTGGAAGCATGCATCTTGGAGCAAGCATCTCCAAACAAAATCATGAGAGAATTCTTATGAAAGCATCTCAAAGAATGCATCTTGAAGCATGCATCTCAAAGCATGAACCTTGAAGCAAGCCTTTCCAAACAAATCACAAGAGCATGCTAATGAAAGCATCTCAAATCAGGCATCTTGAATCATGCATCTTGAATCATGCACCTTGGAGCAATCATCTCCAAAACAATCATGAGAGCATGCTAATGAAAGCATCTCAAAGCATGCATCTTGCAACACGCATCTCAAAGCATGCATCTTGGAGCAAGCATCTCCAAACAAATCATGGGAGCATGCTCATAAAAGCATCTCGAAGCACGCATCTTGAAGCATGCATCTTGAAGCATGCATCTTGGAGCAAGCATCTCCAAGACAATCATGAGATCATGCAAATGAAAGCATCTCAAAGCTGGCATCTTGAAGCATGCATCTCAAAGCATGCTTCTTGAAGCAAGCATCTCCAAAAAAAACTCATGAGAGCATGCTAAAGAAAGCATCTAAAAGCATGCATCTTGAAGCATGCATCTTGAAGCAAGCATCTCCAAAACAATCATGAGAGCATGCTAATGAAAGCAGCTCAAATCATGCATCTTGAAGCATGCATATCAAAGCATGCATCTTGGAGCAAGCATCTCCAAACAAATCATGAGAGCATGCTAATGAAAGCATCGTAAAGCATCCATCTTGAAGCATGCATCTCAAAGAATGCTTCTTGAAGCAAGCCTCTCCAAAAAAAATCATGAGAGCATGCTAATGAAAGAATCTCAAAGCATGCATCTTCAAGAATGCATCTCAAAGCATGCATCTTGGAGCAAGTATCTCCAAAAGAATCATGAGAGAATGCTAATAAAAGCATCTTGAAGCATGCATCTTGAAGCATGCATCTTGAAGAATGCATCATGAAGCAAGCATCTCCAAAAAAATCATGAGAGCATGCTAATGAAAGCATCTAAAATCATGCATCTTGAAGCATGCATCTCAAAGCATGCATATTGGAGCAAGCCTCTCCAAAAAAATCATGAGAGCATGTTAATGAAGGCATCTCAAAGCAGGCATCTTAAAGCATGCATCTCAAAGCATTCTTATTGAAGCAAGCCCCTCCAAAACAAATAATGTGAGCATGCTGATGAAAGCATATCAAAGCATCCATCTTGCAGCATGCATCTCAAAGCATACAACTTGGAGCATGCATCTCCAAAAAAATCACGAGAGCATGCTAATGAAAGCATCTCAAAGCATGCATCTTGAAGCATGCATCTTGAAGCAAGCACCTCCAAAACAAATCATGAGAGCATGCTAATGTAAGCGTCTCACATCATGCATCTTGAAGCATGCATCTTGGAGCAAGCATCTCCAAAAAATCATGAGAGAATGCTAATGAAAGCATCTCAAAGCATGCATCTTGAGGCATGCATCTTGAAGCATGCATCTTTACGCAAGCATCTCCAAAAAAATCACGAGAGCATGCTAATGAAAGCATCTCAAATCATGCATCTTGAAGCATGCATCTCAAAGCATGCATCTTGGAGAAATCATCTCCGAAGAAATCATGAGAGCATGCTAATGAAAGCATCTCAAAGCATGCATCTCAAAGCATGCACCTTGAAGCAAGCCTCTCCAAAACAATTCATGAGAGCATGCTAATGAAAGCATCTCAAAGCATGCATCTTCAAGCATGCTTCTCAAAGCATGCATCTTGGAGCAAGCCTCTCCGAACAAATCTCGAGAGCATGCGAATGAAAGCAACTCAAAGCAGGCATCTTGAAACATGCATCTGGAAACATGCATCTTGAAGCAAGCATCTCCAAATAGATCATGAGAGCATGCTACTGAAAGCATCTCAAAACATGAATCTTGAAGCATGCATCTCAACGCATGCTTTTTGAAGCAAGCCTTTCCAAAAAACAATGAGAGAATGCTAATAAAAGAAACTCAAAGCATGTATCTTGAAGCTTGCATCTTGAAGCTTGCATCTTGAAGCATGCATCTTGAAGCAAGCATCTCCAAAGAAATCATGAGATCATGCTAATGAAAGCATCTTGGATCATGCATCTTGAAGCATGCATCTTTAAGCATGTATCTTGGAGCAAGCATCTCCATATCAGTCATGAGAACATGATCATGAAAGCATGTCAAGGCATGCATCTTGAAGCATGCATCTTTAAGCATGTATCTTGGAGCAAGCATCTCCATATCAGTCATGAGAACATGATCATGAAAGCATGTCAAGGCATGCATCTTGAAGCATGCTTCGTGAAGAAAGACTCTCCAAACAAATCATGAGATCTTGCTAATGAAAGCATCTCAAAGCATGCATATTCAAGAATGCATATCAAAGCAAACATCTTGGATCAAACCTCTCAAAACAAAGCATGAGAGCATGCGAATGAAAACATCTCAAAGCAGGCATCTTGAAGCATGCAGCTGGAAGTATGCATCTTGGAGCAAGCATCTCAGAAAACGATTCTGAGAGCATGCTAATGAAAGCATCTCAAAGCATGCATCAAGAAGCATGCATCTCAAAGCATGCCCCTTGAAGCAAGCCTCTCCAAAAAAATCACAAGAGCATGGTAATGAAAGCATCTCAAAGCATGAATCTTGAAGCATGCACCTTGAAGAATACACCTTGGAGCAAGCCTTTCCAAAAAAATCATGAGAGCATGCTAATGAAAGCATCTCAAAGCATGCATCTTGAAGCAAGAATCTCCAAAAAACTCATGACAGCATGCTAATGAAAGCATTTTGAATCATGCATCGTGAAGCAGGAATCTCAAAGCATGCATCTTGGAGAAAGCCTCTCCAGAAAAATCACAAGAGCTTGCCAATGAAAGCATCTCAATGCAGGCATCTTCCAGCATGCTTCTCAAAGCATGCATCTGGCAGCAAGCATCTCCAAAAAAATCATGATAGTATGCTAATGAAAGCATCTCAAGGCATGCATCTTGAAGCAAACATCTCCAGAAAAAATCATGAGTGCATGCTTATGAAAGCATCTGAAATCATGCATCTTGAAACATGCATCTTGGAGCAAGCATCTCCAAAAAACTCATGAGAGCATGCTAATGAAAGCATCTCAAAGCATGCATCTTCAAGCATGCATCTCAAAGCATGCATCTTGGTGCAAGCCTCTCCAATAAAATCATGAGAGCATGCGAGTGAAAGCATCTCAGAACAGGCATCTTGATGTATGCATATGGAAGGATGCATCTTGGAGCAAGCATCTCCAAAAGAAATCATGAGAGCATACTAATGAAACCATCTCAAAGCATGCATCTTGAATCATGCATCTCAAAGCATGCACCTTGAAGAAAGCCCCTTCCAAAAATCATGAGAGTATGCTAATGAAAGCATCTCAAATCATGCATCTTTAAGCATGTATCTTGAAGCATGCATCTTGAAGTAAGCATCTCCAACAAAAGCATGAGATCATGCTAATGCAAGAATCTCAAATCATGCATCTTGAAGCATGCATCTCAAAGCATGCATCTTGGAGCAAGCCTCTCCAAAAAAATAACGAGAGCATATTAATGAAAGCATCTTGAAGCATGCATCTCAAAGCATTCTTCTTGAAGCAAGCTTCTCCAAAACAAATAATGAGATCATGCTGATGAAAGAATATCAAAGCATGCATCTTGCAGCATGCACCTCAAAGCATGCATCTTGGAGCAAGAATCTCCAAAAAAATCATGAGAGCATGCTAATGAAAGCATCTCAAAGCATGCATCTTGAAGCATGCATCTTGAAGCAAGCATCTCCAAAAAATCATGAGAGCATGCTAATGAAAGCATCTCAAATCATGCATCTTTAAGCATGCATCTTGGAGCGAGAATCTCCAAAACAATCATGAGAGAATTCTAATGAAAGCATCTCAAAGCATGCATCTTGAAGCATGCATCTTGAAGCATGCATCTTGAAGCATGCATCTTGAAGCAAGCATCTCAAGAAAAATCATGAGAGCATGCTAATGCAAGCATCTCAAATCATGCATCTTGAAGCATGCATCTAAAAGCATGCATCTTGGAGAAAGCATCTCCAAAAATATCATGAAGGCATGCTAATGAAAGCATCTCGAAGCATGCACCTTGAAGCATTAATCTCAAATCATGCACCTTGAAGCAAGTCTCTCCAAAAAAGTTATGAGAGCATGCTAATGAAAGCATCTCAAAGCATGCATCTTCAAGCATGCATGTAAAAGCATGCATCTTGGAGCAAGCCTCTCCAAAAAAAGTCATGAGAGCATGTGAATGAAAGCATCTCAAAGCAGGCATCTTGAAGCATGCATCTGGAAGCATACATCTTGAAGCAAGCATCACCAAACAAATCATGAGAGCATGCTAATGAACGCATCACAAAGCATGCATCTTGAAGCATGCATCTCAAAACATGCTTCTCGAAGAAAGCCTCTCCAAACAAATAACGAGGGCATGCTAATGAAAGCATCTCAAAGCATGCATCTTGATGCTTGCATCTTGAAGCATGCATCTTGAAACAAGCATCTCCAAACAAATCGTGAAATAATGCTAATGAAAGCATCTCAAATCATGCATCTTGAAGAATGCATCTTTCAGCATGCATCTTGGAGTAAGCATCTCCAAAAAATCATGAGAACATGATCATGAAAGCATCTCAAAGCATGCATCTTGAAGCATGCATCTCAAAGCATGCTTCTTGAAGCAAGCCTCTTCAAAAAAATAATGAGAGCATGCTAATGAAAGCATCTCAAAGCATGCATCTTCAAGCATGCATCTCAAACCATGCATCTTGGAGCAAGCCTCTCCAAAGAAATCATGAGAGCATGCGAATGAAAGCGTCACAAAGCATGCGTCTTGAAGCATGCATCTGGAAAGAACGCAGTAACCATCATGAGGCACATCCTCCTCGTGGAGAGGGCATGAAAGTTGACTTCCACTCCTCTAGGAAGCATTTTTGATCGCAAAGTCTCCAAAAATCTTCCTGTAGCTTGGTGAGCCTATCTTTTACGGCGATAGCCTCTTGCTCCAGCTCATCTGAATTCTGCTGCGTGTCACGGCCAGGTATTTCAAACCAGCGGTACCTATTTGCATTGTGCTCAATGAGAGCATGGAGCACTTGCTCCATCCCGAGGCGCACTGCATCTATTATTGCCTGCATGATACAAAATTACGCACACCATGCATAACGTTCCTCCAGCCATATGCTAAACAGGTCGTCTAGTGAGTTTTTTGCATCATCTTGAGGAAGGACGTGGAAGGCTTGCACATCTTTTGCCGAGATCCATCATCGTCGGGACATTGTGGATGACCAAGTTGGCAATGGCATGTCAGCGCACGGAAATTCAACGCCTTACCTTTGGCAGCCTGAGCAAAAGAGTGCTTGCATGCAACCAAAGATCAATATTATCGCATGCTTACAATAAATGAAATGCAGTCTTTCAAGTGGAACTGGTTATCAACTTCTTAGCCAACAAAGCGATCCCAATTCATGAGCCCTCCGCCCTCAGCCACACCGCCCTCAGCTCTCAGCCATGAGCCCTCAGCCATGAGCCATCAGCCCTCAGCACTAAGCCCTCAGCCATGACCCATCAGCCATGAGCCCTCAGTCCTCGGCCTTGAGCCCTCAGCCCTAAGCCCTCAGCCATGACCCATCAGCCATGAGCCCTCGGCCCTTAGCCTTCAGCCCTCAGCCCCACCGCCCTCAGCCTTCAACCCTCAGCCCTCCACCCTCAACCCTCGGTCCTCAGACCTCGGCCCTCAGCGCTCAGCCCTCAGGCCTCAGCCCTCAGCCTTCAGTCATCAACCCTCAGCCCTCAGCCCTCAGCCCTCAGCCTTCAGCCATCAGCCCTCAGCCATGAGCCCTCGGCCCTTAGCCTTCAGCCCTCAGCCCTCAGCCCTCGGCCCTCAGCCCTCAGCCCTGAGCCCTCGGCCCTCAGCCCTCAGCCCTGAGCCCTCGGCCCTCAGCCCTCAGCCCTGAGCCCTCGGCCCTCAGCCCTCAGCCCTGAGCCCTCGGCCCTCAGCCCTCAGCCCTGAGCCCTCGGCCCTCAGCCCTCAGCCCTGAGCCCTCGGCCCTCAGCCCTCAGCCCTGAGCCCTCGGCCCTCAGCCCTCAGCCCTGAGCCCTCGGCCCTCAGCCCTCAGCCCTGAGCCCTCGGCCCTCAGCCCTCAGCCCTGAGCCCTCGGCCCTCAGCCCTCAGCCCTGAGCCCTCGGCCCTCAGCCCTCAGCCCTGAGCCCTCGGCCCTCAGCCCTCAGCCCTGAGCCCTCGGCCCTCAGCCCTCAGCCCTGAGCCCTCGGCCCTCAGCCCTCAGCCCTGAGCCCTCGGCCCTCAGCCCTCAGCCCTGAGCCCTCGGCCCTCAGCCCTCAGCCCTGAGCCCTCGGCCCTCAGCCCTCAGCCCTGAGCCCTCGGCCCTCAGCCCTCAGCCCTGAGCCCTCGGCCCTCAGCCCTCAGCCCTGAGCCCTCGGCCCTCAGCCCTCAGCCCTGAGCCCTCGGCCCTCAGCCCTCAGCCCTGAGCCCTCGGCCCTCAGCCCTCAGCCCTGAGCCCTCGGCCCTCAGCCCTCAGCCCTGAGCCCTCGGCCCTCAGCCCTCAGCCCTGAGCCCTCGGCCCTCAGCCCTCAGCCCTGAGCCCTCGGCCCTCAGCCCTCAGCCCTGAGCCCTCGGCCCTCAGCCCTCAGCCCTGAGCCCTCGGCCCTCAGCCCTCAGCCCTGAGCCCTCGGCCCTCAGCCCTCAGCCCTGAGCCCTCGGCCCTCAGCCCTCAGCCCTGAGCCCTCGGCCCTCAGCCCTCAGCCCTGAGCCCTCGGCCCTCAGCCCTCAGCCCTGAGCCCTCGGCCCTCAGCCCTCAGCCCTGAGCCCTCGGCCCTCAGCCCTCAGCCCTGAGCCCTCGGCCCTCAGCCCTCAGCCCTGAGCCCTCGGCCCTCAGCCCTCAGCCCTGAGCCCTCGGCCCTCAGCCCTCAGCCCTGAGCCCTCGGCCCTTAGCCTTCAGCCCTCAGCCCCACCGCCCTCAGCCACACCGCCCTCAGCCTTCAACCCTCAGCCCTCCACCCTCAACCATCGGCCCTCAGCCCTCCAACCTCAACCCTTGGCCCTCAGCCTTCAGCCCTCAGCCCTCAGACCTCAGTCCTCAGCCCTGAGCCCTCAGCGATCAGCCCTCAACCATGAGCCCTCGGTCATCAGCCCTCAGCCCCACCGCCCTCAGCCCCACCGTCCTCAGCCTTCACCCCACAGCTCTAACCCCTCAATCCTCAGTCCTCAGCCCTCAGACCTCATACCTCAGTCCTCAATCTGCTTACCGAATGGATACTCCAGCATGAATCTCCAAGAGAGGAGCCTCCCCTGTCCACCCAAAGCCCTCAGCCATAAGCCCGAAGCCCTCAGCCCTCATCCTTCAACCCACAACTCTAACCCCTCAGCCCTCAACCATCAGCCCTCAGCCCTCAGCCCTCAGTCCCACCACCCTGAGCCCTCAGCCCTCAGCCCTCAGCCTTCAACCCACAACTCTAACCCCTCAACCCTCAGCCATCAGCCCTCAGCCCTCTGCCCTCAGCCCTCAGCCCTCAGCCCGCACCCATGAGCCTTCAGCTCTCAGACCTCAGCCCTCAGCCCTCAGCCTTCAGCCATCAGCCCTCAGCCATGAGCCCTCGGCCCTCAGCCTTCAGCCCTTGGCCCCACCGCCCTCAGCCCCACCACCCTCAGCCATCAGCCCTCAGCCGTCAGCCGTCAGCCCTCAACCCTCAGTGATCCCCAGCAGACAATGTCAGTGTGAATTCAGAGAACAAAGCAAGCCAAGAAACAGTGTACATCATCATGGATTAACGAGAGCATGAGTGCAAGAGCATGAGTGAAAGAGATAGGATTGGAAAATAGAATGACATTTTAAATATTTGTGTCATCGCCATCTAAATACACGGTCGTACAGCAAGTTCCTACACAACGGGTGATAACCCAAGTTTCCACTACGTCGCATTCCTCATCGAACAACCTGTCTATGTAGAACTTGGGCACCACTCTCTGACCCTTCTTTGGGTGGCCTGCAGGCACTTTTCTTCGACGATTCGCTCTCTTCATTCCACGCTTGTAGGCACGTTCTGAACAGTGATGATCCATGATCACAGCCTCGGTGTTATCTTCTGGCCATACAGAGTTATCACCATTGCTAACTCTCTTCTCTTCTGAAGGACCACAGCCACTTGGGGCAGCATTAGCACGTCCACGAACGTGGTCATTATCAACACCCTCGGCCGAGGCCCCAGCAATGTCACCAGCAGGAGACACAACAACAGCCGGCACCTCTACCGACATGACTGGTGTCATCTGTGAAGCCAGGGCAACCATCGTCAACGTGTATTGACAGTCAAATCTGCATGCAGCAAGCAAGCCACTACAAGCCACGAAGGGTGCCAATTGTGTGAAGGTAAAGTACGGTGCATCAATGACCAATGACAGTTGAAACAATGAATGGCATGACATCATCATACCTTCAGCAAAGGGGCTGAGGCGCGTTCGTGAGGACAGCGCGTGCAAAGCGCTTTCCGTGAGGACAGCGCGTGCAAAGCTGGAGTTCCACAATACCGAGAGGATGGTCGATTCCGCCAGGGTACCGCGCGGTTGCTACTCTTCCGCATGACCTAGGTCACGCATGCCTGACCTGCTTGGAGGGGGTTGGGTCTTAGAGTTTTTTTGGGGCGTATGCGCTGGGGCCCGCGATAGCAGGCCCCAGCATTTCCACTGCAACCAATACGTCGGTCACGCAAGCAGGTCACGTCGCCAGTCACAGCCCCCTTCGATTCCGGAAAGAGCATCCGTTTTGATAGTCGATACCCTGTAAGTATTCCACGTCGTGCAGACCAAGTACCCCTGGCAATAATAGCCACACGATGAAGGCCACACGTCCATGTTCGACTATCTTTTAAGGACCATATCTCCCCTTCGATAATCGTTACCCCGTTGCATTCCTACTTCGTGCAGGCTGCCTGGATCCAAGCGGCGACTATTGACGTTTGTTAACTTTGCCTATTGATATGAAGCCTGTGCTTTGATATGCTTGAATAAGCATTTCCACAGCAGGGTTTGAGAGTGTTTCGGACTCCGATTATCTATTTGTCGCTGATTTCGACTGTCGACGCAGTGATATAGCGCTAACAATGCAGGTTTGAAGGTCTAGTGTGATGAGGTGGACGAGGCTGTGTATCATCCGTCGAATAGCCGGTACGTGAATGGCGCATATGAGTTCATTGTCGGCCATGACCATGCCTATTAGGTATGCATTTGCAAGGATCGTTTTGGCAATGAAGAGCCTGCTATGTGCTGTCCAGTGTGTTTTTTTTTAAGCCTTGCTTCCAGGAATTTCTCGCTATCGTCCATTCTCCGTCGGTTGGCGGATGATACACGTAAATCAGTTTTTTTGCAAAGCACTCACAAACCTCATCCGGCCATCCATTAATCCGTTGTGATTGCCTCAATGCATAGAGAATGAAAGCATCCGGCCACTACCCATCCGTATGCTATGCTGCCTTAAGCTACCTCGTGGTACAACGATGTACAGTGATCCAAGCTTTCATCAATGTTTCTGCCTCCAAATGTTACACACACACACACACACACACACACATGAACGATCCCTCACTCTAGACATTATTTTGGTCAGCATTCATTGGTTGTAAATGGTGATGTACGTACCTCGCTTGTCTCCTGTATTGATAGCCACAGGAGGCCTAAACACACTCTTCAACAATCTATCCAGGACGCGATGTCAAATACGACTGACTCTCGACTCGTCTGCCAGGATGGAAGGAAGCCTAGTTTTGCAGCATCGTTATGCAACCGGTTCGTGCCGCGTGGCAGACACTAGACCAGCCCTGTTTCTAGATGGAAGTCACAAATAAACATGAACTCCGCTTGTTGTCGCAGGTTTTTGGTTGCATAAAAAATTCATGAGAGCATGATAATGAAAGCATCTCAAAGCATACATCTTGAAGCATGCATATTGGAGCAGGCATCTCCAAACAAATCATGAGAGCATGCTAATGAAAGCATCTCAAAGCATGCATCTTGAAGCATGCATCTTGAAGCATGCATCTTCAAGCAAGCATCTCCAAACAAATCATGAGAGCATGCTAATGAAAGCATCTCAAATCATGCATCTTGAAGCATGCATCTCAAAGCATGCATATCGGAGCAAGCATCTCGAAAAAAATAATGAGAGCATGCTAATGAAAGCATCTCAAAGCATGCATCTTGAAGCATGCATCTTGAAGCATGAATCTTGAAGCATGAATCTTGAAGCAAGAATCTCTAAACAAATCATGAGAGCATGCTAATGAAAGCATCTCAAATCATGCATCTTGAAGCATGCATCTCAAAGCATGCATCTTGGAGCAAGCATCTCCAAAGTAATCATGAGAGCATGCTAATGAAAGCATCTCAAAGCATGCATCTTGAAGCATGCATTTCAAAGCATGCTTCTTGAAGCAAGCCTCTTCAAAAAAATCATGAGAGCATGCTAATGAAAGCATTTCAAAGCATGCATCTTCAAGCATGTATCTCAAAGCATGCATCGTGGGGCAAGTCTTTCCAAAAGAAATATGAGAGCATGGGAATGAAAGCATCTCAAAGCATGCATCTTAAAGCATGCATCTGGAAGCATGCATCTTGGATCAAGCATCTCCAAACAAAATCATGAGAGCATGCTAATGAAAGCATCTCAAAGAATTTGTCTTGAAGCATGCATCTCAAAGCATAAACCTTGAAGCAAGCCTCTCCAAATAAATCACAAGAGCATGCTAATGAAAGCATCTCAAAGCAGGCATCTTGAAGCATACATCTTGAATCATGCACCTTGGAGCAAGCCTCTCCAAAACAATCATGAGAGGATGCTAATGAAAGCATCTCAAAGCATGTATATTGCAGCATGCATCTCAAAGCATGCATCTTGGAGCAAGCATCTCCAAACAAATCATGGGAGCATGCTCATAAAATCATCTTGAAGCATGCATCTTGAAGCATGCATCTTGAAGCATAAATCTTGAAGCAATTATCTCCAAAAAATTCATGAGAGCATGGCAATAAAAGCATCTCAAATCATGCATCTTGAAGCATGCATCCCAAATCATGCATCTTTGAGCAAGAATCTCCAAAACAATCATGAGATCATGCTAATGAAAGCATCTCAAAGCAGGCATCTTGAAGCATGCATCTCAAAGCATGCTTCTTGAAGCAAGAATCCCCAAAAAAACTCATGAGAGCATGCTAATGAAAGCATCTCAAAGCATGCATCTTGAAGCATGCATCTTAAAGCATGCATCTTAAAGCAGGCATCTCCAAACAAATCATGAGAGCATGCTAATGAAAGCATCGCAAAGCATCCATCTTCAAGCATGCATCTCAAAGCATGCTTCTTGAAGCAAACCTCTCCAAACAAATCACTAGAGCATGCTAATGAAAGCATCTCAAAGCATGCATCTTCAAGAATGCATCTCAAAGCATGCATCATGGAGCAAGTCTCTCCAAAAAATGATGAGAGCATGCAAATGAAATCATCACAAAGCATGCATCTTGAAGGATGCATCTGGAATCATGCATCTTGGAGCAAGCATATCAAAAACAAATCATGAGAGCAAGCCAAGGAAAGCATCTCAAAGCATGCATCTTGAAGCATGCATCTTAAAGCATGCTTCTCGAAGCAAGCCTCTCCAAACTAAATCATGAGAGTATGCTAATGAAAGCATCTCAAAGCATGCATCTTGCAGCATGCATATCAAAGCATGCACCTTGGAGCAAGCATCTGCAAAAGAATCATGAGAGTATGCTAATAAAGTCATCTCACAGCATGCATCTTGAAGCATGCATTTTGAAGCATGCATCTTGAAGCAAGCATCTCTAAAAAATTCATGAGAGCATGCTAATGAAAGCATCTCAAATCATGCATCTTGAAGCATGCATCACAAAGCATGCATCTTGGAGCAAGCCTATCCAAAAAAATCACGAGAGCATGCTAATGAAAGCATCTCAAAGCAGGCATCTTGAAGCATGCATCTCAAAGCATTCTTCTTGAAGCAAGCCTCTCCAAAACAAATAATGTGAGCATGCTGATGAAAGCATATCAAAGCATGCATCTTACAGCATGCATCTCAAAGCATACATCTTGGAGCAAGCATCTCCAAACAAATCATGAGAGCATGCTAATGAAAGCATCTCAAATCATGCATCTTGAAGCATGCATCTTGAAGCAAGAATCTCCAAAACAAATCATGAGAGCATGCTAATGTAAGCATCTCAAATCATGCATCTTGAAGCATGCATCTTGGAGCAAGCATCTCCAAACAATTTATGAGAGAATGCTAATGACAGCATCTCAAAGCATGCATCTTGAAGCATGCATCTTGAAGCATGCATCTTTAACCAAGCATCTCCAAAAAAATCATGACAGAATGCTAATGAAATAATCTCAAATCATGCATCTTGAAGCATGCATCTCAAAGCATGCATCTTGGAGAAAGCATCTCCAAAGAAATCATAAGAGCATGCTAATGAAAGCATCTCAAACCATGCATCTTGAAGCATGCATCTCAAAGCATTCACCTTGAAGCAAGCCTCTAAAAAAACTCATGAGTGCGTGCTAATAAAAGCATCTCAAAGCATATATCGTCAAGCATGCATCTCAAAGCATGCATCTTGGAGCAAGCCTCTCCAAAACAATCATGAGAGCATGCGAATGAAAGCATCTCAAAGCAGGCATCTTGAAGCATGCATCTGGAAGCATGCATCTTGAAGCAAGCATCTTCAAATAAATCATGAGAGCATGCTAATGAAAGCATCTCAAAGCATTAATCGTGAAGCATGCATCTCAAAGCATGCTTCTTGAAGCAAGCCTTTCCAAAAAAACAATGAGAGCATGCTAATGAAAGCATCTCAAAGCATGCATCTTGAAGCTTGCATCTTGAAGCATGCATCTTGAAGCAAGCATCTCCAAAGAAATCATGAGATCATACTAATGAAAGCATCTCAAATCATGCATCTTGAAGCATGCATCTTTAAGCATGCGTCTTGGAGCAAGCATCTCCAAAAAAATCATGAGAGCATGATCATGAAAGCATCTCAAAGCATGCATCTTGAAGCATGCATCTCAAAGCATGCTTCGTGAAGAAAGACTCTCCAAACAAATCATGAGATCATGCTAATGAAAGCATCATAAAGTATGCATCTTAAAGAATGCATCTCAAAGCATGCATCTTGGATCAAGCCTCTCCAAATAAATCATGAGACCATGCGAATGAAAGCATCTCAAAGCAGGCATCTTGAAGCATGCATCTATAAGTATGCATCTTGGAACAAGCATCTCAGAAAAAGATCCCGAGAGCATGCTAATGAAATCATGTCAAAGCATGCATCGAGAAGCATGCATCTCAAAGCATTCCCCTTGAAGCAGGCCTCTCCAAAAAAATCACAAGAGCATGGTAATGAAAGCATCTCAAAGCAGGCATCTTGAAGCATGCATCTTGAAGCATACACCTTGGAGCAGGCCTCTCCAAAAAATCATGAGAGCATGCAAATAAAAGCATCTCAAAGCATGCATCTTGAAGCATGCATCTTGAAGCATGGATCTTGAAGCAAGCATCTCCAAAAAACTCATGACAACATGATAATGGAAGCATCTCGAATCATGCATCGTGAAGCAGGCATCTCAAAGCATGCATCTTGGAGCAAGCCTCTCCAGAAAAATCACGAGAGCATACTAATGAAAGCATCTCAAAGCAGACATCTTCCAGCATGCATCGCAAAGCATGCATCTTGGAGAAAGCATCTCCAAAAAAATCATGAGAGTATGCTAATGAAAGCATCTCAAAGCATGCATCTTGAAGCATGCATCTTGAAGAAAACATCTCCAAGAAAATCATCAGAGCATGCTAATGAAAGCATCTCAAATCATGCATCTTGAAACATGCATCTTGGAGCAAGCATCTCCAAAACACTCCTGAGAGCATGCTCATGGAAGCATCTCAAAGCATGCATCTTCAAGCATGCATCTCAAAGAATGCATCTTGGAGCAAGCCTCTCCAAAACAATCATGAGAGCATGTGAGTGAAAGCATCTCAACCCAGGCATCTTGAAGCATGCACATGGAAGCATGCATCTTGGAGCAAGAATCTCCAAAAGAAATCATGAGAGCATGCTAATGAAAGCATCTCAAAGCATGCATCTTGAATCATGCATCTCAAAGCATGCACCTTGAACCAAGCTCTTAAAAAAATCATGAGAGTATGCTAATGAAAGCATCTCAAAGTATGCATCTTGAAGCATGTATCTTGAAGCATGCATCTTGAAGCAAGTATGTCCAAAACAATCATGAGAGCATGCTAATGCAAGCATTTCAAATAATGCATCTTGAAGCATGCATCTCAAAGCATGCATCTTGGAGCAAGCCTCTCAAAACAAAAAAAACGAGAGCATGTTAATGAAACCATCTCAAAGCAGGCATCGTGAAGCATGTATCTCAAAGCATTCTTCTTGAAGCAAGCTTCTCCAAAACAAATAGTGAGAGCATGCTGATGAAATAATATCAAAGCATGCATCTTGCAGCATGCATCTCAAAGCATGCATTGTGGAGCAAGCATCTCCAAACAAACTCATGAGAGAATTCTAATGAAAGCATCTCAAAGCATGCATCTTGAAGCATGCATCTTGAAGCAAGAATCTCCAAAAAAATCATGTGAGAATGCTAATGTAAGCATCTCAAATCATGCATCTTGAAGCATGCATCTTGGAGCAAGAATCTCCAAAACAATCATGAGAGAATGCTTATGAAAGCATCTCAAAGCATGCATCTTGAAGCATGCATCTTGAAGCAAGCATCTCAAAAAAAAAATGAGAGCATGCTAATGAAAGCATCTCAAATAATGCATCTTGACGCATGCATCTCAAAGCATGCATCTTGGAGAAAGCATCTTCAAAAATATCATGAAGGCATGCTAATGAAAGCATCTCAAAGCATGCATCTTGAAGCATGCATCTCAAAGCATGCACCTTGAAGCAAGCCTCTCCAAAACAATCATGAGAGCATGTTAATGAAAGCATCTCAAAGCATGCATCTTCAAGCATGCATGTAAAAGCATGCATCTTACAGCAAGCCTCTCCGAAAAAATCATGAGAGCATGTGCATGAAAGCATCTCAAAGCAGGCATCTTGAAGCATGCATCTGGAAGCATACGTCTTGAAGCAAGCATCTGCAAACAAATCATGAGAGCATGCTGATGAAAGCATCACAAAGCATGCATCTTGAAGCATGCATCTCAAAGCATGCTTCTTGAAGCAAGCCTCTCCAAAAAAATAATAGGGCATACTAATGAAAGCATCTCAAAGCATGCATCTTGAAGCTTGCATCTTGAAGCATGCATCTTGAAGCAAGCATCTGCAAACAAATCGTGAAATCATGCTAATGAAAGCATCTCAAATCATGCATGTTGAAGAATCCATCTTTAAGCATGCATCTTGGAGCAAGCATCTCCAAACAAATCATGAGAGCATGATAATGAAAACATCTCAAAGCATGCATCTTTAAGCATGCATCTCAAAGCATTCTTCTTGAAGCAATCCTCTCCAAATAAACCACGAGAGAATGCTAATGAAAGCATCTCAAAGCATGCATCTTCAAGCATGCATCTCAAAGCATGCATCTTGGAGCAAGCCTCTCCAAACAAATCATGAGACCATGCGAATGAAAGCATCTCAAAGCAGGCATCTTGAAGCATGCATCTGGACGCATGCATCTTGGAGCAAGAATCTCAAAAACAAATCATGAGAGTATGCTAATGAAAGCATCTCGAAGCATGCATCTTGAAGCATGCATCTCAAAGCATGCACCTTGAAGCAAGCCTCTCCAAAGAAATCACAAGAGCATGGTAATGAAAGCATCTCAAAGCAGGCATCTTGAAGCATGCATCTTGAAGCATACACCTTGGAGAAAGCTTCTCCCAAAAACTCTTGATAGAATGCTTATGAAAGCATCTCAAGGCATGCATCTTGAAGCATGCATCTTGAAGCATGCATCTAGAAGCAAGCATCTAAAAAAAAACTCATGACAACATGCTAATGAAAGCATCTCAAATCACGCCTCTTGAAGCATGCATCTTGGAGCAAACATCTCCAAAAACCTCATGAGAGCATGCTGATGAAAGCATCTCAAAGCATGCATCTCAAAGCATGCATTTTGGAACAAGCGTCTCAAAAAGAATCATGAGAGCATGTGAATGAAAGTACATCAAAGCAGGCATCTTGAAGCATGCATCTTGGAGCAAGCATCTCCAAAAAAAACTCATGAGAGCATGCTAATGAAAGCATCTCAAAGCATGCATCTTGAATCATGCATATCAAAGCATGCACCTTGAAGCAAGCCTCTTAAAAAAAAACATGAGAGCATGCTAATGAAAGCATCTCAAAGCATGCATCTTGAAGCATGGATCTTGAAGCAAGCATCTCCAACAAAATCATGAGAGCACGCTAATGAAAGCATCTCAAATTATGCATCTCAAAGCATGCATCTTGGAGCAAGCCTCTCCAAACAAATCACGAGAGCATGCAAATGAAAGCATATCAAAGCAGGTCTCTTGAAGCATGCATCTGAAAGCATGCTTCTCGAAGCAAGCCTCTCCAAAACAAATAATGAGAGCATGCGAATGAAATAATCTCAAAGCATGCATCTTGAAGCATGCATCTTGAAGCATGCATCTTGAAGCAAGCATCTCCAAGAAAATCATGAGAGCATGCTAATAAAAGCATCTCAAATCATGCATCTCGAAGCATGCATCTTAAAGCATGCATCTTGGAGCAGGAATCTCCAAAAAAAATCATAAGAGCATGATCATGAAAGCATCTCAAAGCATGCATCTTGAAGCATGCATCTCAAAGCATTCTTATTGAAGAAAGCCTCTCCAAAAAAATCATGAGAGCATGCTAATGAAAGCATCTCAAATCTTGCATCTTGAAGCATGCATCTCAAAGGATGCATCTTCGAGCAAGCATCTCCAAACAAATCATGAGAGCATGATCATGAAAGCATTTTAAAGTATGGTTTAATCCCCTGGCGATTCTTGATGCAGATGTAGCTGCCCTAGCCAAGTCCGCTACGGCCCGGGGCAAAAGAAAGAACAACAAACGATGCATCGTTCACGTGCCGATATGAACGAATCTTACGTGTTATCGCAAGCCTGGCTGAAAACAAAATCCACAACGGCCGATTTCCTTCTGTGGCCTGTGCCTTGCAAAGGAATAGACATACATGTATCCCTTTGCTTTTGCATGAAAATCGGTCTTAAGCGCTGAAAAACCTCGGCGTCGGCTCAAAGTGGCACATTAGCACCGCATCGTTTGTCGTAAAGGTCGTTGTTTCCATCAAAGACTGTCGAATCGACGTTTTGTACTTCCATCGACATTCATTATGGGAAGCATGCTCTTTTTGACAATGCGTAATCCCAAAAATACAGGATGTCCCGCGCTGATGATTTCTATTTGCGCACTTGTACAGTTTGACATAGTTTTCGTGCCAAAAATAGAGGGGTTTTTACTTTTACGCACAACACGGAATTGCGTCATTTTCAATTTGGCTCGGTGCATCGCTGGGTTATTCATGTCGGTTCGACGGTCAAAATGGACAACATGACCTGTACTGAATGTCGTATTGGACAAAGGAAATGAGGAGGTGTGGGAGCCCATCATCCACTATGTGGGGAGTGTACTTGACATCATGATTGCCGGCTGCTCAGTGTAACAAGCAGTCGGTGCGGGCAATAATTCCCATATTGAATGTCGAACGTAGATTTGTTTCCTTCATCGTCGAACAACCTACCATGCTAGTGCGGTGTGTACCGGACCGCAACATCGGTGCGGTGTGCGCCACACCGCAACAGCGGTGATGTGCGCTCCGTACGGAAACATCGTTGTCGCACAGAATATCGGTGTCGAACAGCGTTGGATGCCACATCTACGTATGCACCAACAGCTGCAACGGCAACATTAGCTCGTGCACGAGCAGGTGCTGCAGCAACCCTTCGCAAAGCCACTACAACATGCCTTCCAACCGTGAACACCAGGGAACCACCCGGGCCCGCTGTTGCCGGCGTCGCGTCATCAGACAACGCCCACGTAGTCCCACACCTGACGTACCTAGGTGGTTTCCTGTCAACATCGACCTTCTCTGCAACAATGCGAGGAGCCTGAACGTGAGGTGCCACATATGCCAACAGGTTAGGAAAAACATCAAAGCGCCCACGCTCATCAAGCTGTACGATGATGAGCGGAACCGCTTTCCACTGCCTTCACATCGCTGCGGCAGGTGGAACAATGATGAAGACGATGTGTAAGACACGATTGGTTGTGGGGGTGTGTGGATTTGTGCACAAAGGAAGTGCAATGGGAGACACTCCACTGCCAAAAGAGATTGTGACGGACCAGGAAGGTTCAACAGCGAGGCGGGGCCCATCCGATGGTACTGTGCACGGTACGTTCCTCCACCTTGGAATGCCCATGCTATTGCACAATCACTGAATCGCTTCTCTGGCACATTGTACCCTGTCATTCAGGTGCGTTGTCATTGACCTTGGCGTGCACGACTTTGAGATTCTCTTCAACTATGATACTAGGCTGGACAAGTGGATGCAGCGAGAGGGTGTCAACATCTGCCCTCACTTTCAGCTGAACATCCATCACAAGGCATGTCCGCAGTGTTTTCCGGAGCCAAATGGGACGCGCCGCGTTTGACGCAGAATTAAAGTGCCTGGTGCAGAATCTGTGGCCCGGTATCTATCAGCACGAGGCCAAGGGGCAGGAGATGAGGAAGGCAAGGGTAATGCACGTGACAGACCACATGATACAGACCGGAGCACGAATCCCTCAAGCCTACGGCACAGGTCGGGTGGCAGCTGGGCGGCCAGCAGACACAGCCACGCTGGTTCCGTCAACTTGAATGATGAGCCCCCCGTGGTAAGCTCGTACGCTCAGCAACATATTGGGATGTGTACGTTATTCACTTCTTGAAGCATTTTGTAGAAGGACATGGCATTGTGAATAGCTCAATAATATGACCTTGGTGCATGGCAGGACCGATGTTTACCTCGGGTTAGCCTCTTCCACAAGCGGCCGAACTACGTCTTTGAGGAAAGCCACCTTCTGTGGGGACGAAAAGCAAAAGTCAACACTACATAACAGGCCATTCCACGGGCTGAATGGTTTCTCCAGTTCCAAAGTCAACTTGATCAAGCTTAGGCCCAGGACTTTGTACAGCGCATCGGGGATCATACCGCATTGCTCCCTGATTTCGACCACAACACAGGGGTAGTGTCTTGCCTTGTCTGCCAGTGCCCAGACCACCAATGCAGTATGCGCCACCTGTGCACGTCTGGCGCGATTGGGCTGGTGCACCGTCTTGCACTTGCACTACCTCCCAAACTCGCCATGATTGTGTTCACATGCAGTGGGCACGCACCCACCTACAGACCCCTCCTAGCAATACATGTTTGAATCATTCTCATGTGGTGCCTGTCACGATATCTCAAAACGAGTACACATGCTTCTCTATCCTCAACACGTCTGCCTCACACAAGGGTGAGCGTGTTTTGGGGTGGGCTCTTATGGAGAGCAGCATTCGAGGCCAGTTCCGGTGTTCATGTGACAACGGTGCTGTGACATGTGAGAGGCATCTAGGGATATTGGAGATTCATGTGGAAAGTGCACTTCGATGGTTAATCCCGGTAGACACAGGCACTATAGAAGCTTCCATGGATCCGAGGAGCATGAGCTATTTCTCGGTGTGCGCGTCCTGTGCACCAGGCAGTGTGTTCCCATGTGCGGACGACGGTCACGAGGACGCTACTTGGGTGGTGTCCAACATGAAGGATGTAAAATCTTTCAGGCCGATTGACCTACACAACAGTTTCCACCCAACCCGACCACATGAAGGAGGTCCTGCTGCTCATCTAGCGGACAGAGCGTTTGCACCTGTATTCAAGTTGGTGGCCCCAGTTCCCCGCGACGCGAGATGTCCATGTCGGAATTTGTCGACTGAGGTATGGAGTAACAATGTAGCATGGATGGCGCAACTACCTTCGGTATTCACACTGTACAATTATGTATTGAAGACCATGAACACTAAACATGCAGGACCAATGAGAGATCACAGCCTATGATCATTACACTAAACATGCAGGAACAATGAGAGATCACAGCCTACGATCATTACACTAAACATGCAGGACCAATGAGAGATCACAGCCTACGATCATTACACTAAACATGCAGGACCAATGAGAGATCACAGCCTACGATCATTACACTAAACATGCAGGACCAATGAGAGATTACAATTATGTATTGAAGACCATAAACACTAAACATGCAGGACCCATGAGAGACCATGAATACTATCCCGCAGCAACAGTAAATGAATACAAGGTTCCCACCATTCCTGCTCCCTACGTGCGTATTGCCCTATGTCTCACTGTGTCTTCTCCGTTGCAGGTTTGTTTCCAGTTTTGGACGGTAACATGTAGTTGCACGCTGTTTCCAGACGGAAAGGAAGATGGCATGTTTACTCTTACCAACACCTCTGTGTTCACGCACAGAACAATGCTCTTGGTCCTGGCCGAAGCATGCAACGGCAACTCGGTCACAGCAATCCATGCATCCCTCACCACTTTCTCCACGTGGACCATACCCCTGAATTTTGCTCATCGTACAACCCTCGCCAAGGCTCTGCATCATTTTGTGAGGTTGATCCAAGTGGAAGGATTGGGTACTTGTTGCTCAGAGTGCGGTCCCTATCCACGAATGCTGGTACTTTATGGAACTGCTCTTGTGAACCGCAACGGCTCCAACAACGGTGGCATGCTCTACACACAACCAAAATCAGGCCACAAGATGCCCAAAAGAAGAATGCCAAAACGTCTCGTCACCGACTCGGAGGCACGAAAAATGTTGGGACGCGTTGCACTACGTCGCCTCAACAACGACTTCTTTACCCGCGGAGACCTTGACAACCTTCTGCAAAGACTGGAAGTATGTCATGCACTTGATGTCGCAGCACTTGTGCGACATGTGGTGGTCGAGAAACGAATTCCGTCGTCGGGTCCCGACGCCCCACAAACGGTACGTCTAATTTAACCGTTTAACCTTAACTTGACATACCATCTGTACATCTCATGATTCGTCATGTCATACTAATTCCGGCCATTCTGCATTGCAGTGTTTCGTCATCCAAGAGGACTTCAAGCATCTCATCAATGCGTTTGGAGCTTGGGGAACAGAGATCTCCCTCATAGCAGCTGCTGGCAATGAACACATCATTTGTTTTCTGGATCATCCAACTGTAATGGACATGGATCGATGGGTGACTCTGGTGACCACAATGCCCATCATTGCATTGGCAATCGACACCTGCACGAGGTCAATACTCATCCCAAGCAAGACGTGTATGATGCCGGGGTTGTGGCAAGCGACGAGAGATGCCGTGCACCCCGGCCTGCTCAGTATCCTCCGAAGACTCCGACGTCTGTGGGAGGAGCATATTGATGTAAGCCATCTCAACATGTGGACGCATAAGGCGTAGCCAAGCTCCTTTGCTACCTTAATGCACGCCCAACCCCCCTCCCCTCCCCCCCTCCCCTTTTGTCACGTCTTGCAGGTGGATCCACCGTATTCACCTTTCATTGCTCCATAAAACAAGGTTATGACCGCGTGTTACCCACATTGGCCAGAACAATGTTTGAGATCATTGTACGAAGGACTTGAGACTCCAGGTGGGAGAAGAATCCATGCATCAGCTGATTCCAAGTGTGGAAGTGAAACTGCCGGCCAGAAGAAGGGGAAGTTGATCAGTGGGATCTTCAAGGTGGTATGTCCGCATCTTGTCATCTACGGGTTCCACGTCATGTTCAATGGGGAGTCCCCGACCGACATGTTCACCACTCTATTGACAAGGTTCCCCCGTGGAAAATTGCCCAAGTATGTTTTCTTCGACAATGCTTGCAAACTCCATGCATACATGGAGCATGGAGCCATGTTTGTTGACTCAGACCCGTCTTCTCTGTGATCGATTCCACTTCGGTTACAAAGATGCTGTGAAACACACATGCTCAACAGTCTTCAGTCCAGACATGTACTCCAGCCTTCGAGGTAAGCTAAATGACACTTACCGTCAATGTGCTCTGATGTTGCAAAGGAAAGTAACATGTGGTCCAGGTGTTACTTGCATTCATGTTACTTGCATGGTTGGTTGGTTGTTACTTGCATTTATATTGTTATCATTGTGGTGCAGGTGTCAACACCTCTGCCAATGAACAAGTCAACCGCTTCATTTGCAAATTCACGGTGCAGAGCTTCACATACACCATCGACAACCTCATCGAGATGTGAACCGCTGTGTTTGCATGGTGGAACTATCCGAAGAACAACGAGCGCGTAGTGAGGCTTGTTGATGCTGATCTGTATAATGTCAGTGATGACACGGGTGATGTGGAGGCCAGTGATGATGGAGATGGGGAAGCCTCCGACGCCGAGTCGGAAGGAGCAACTGACAATGTTGACCCATGAAACGGACCTGACATGCAATGAAATGTGTTCCTAGACAGGCATGGATACGCATACATTTTGCTAGATGACCGCAGATTATTGGCACACAAAGACTTCTGATTTTTACCCTTAGGGTGAAGTGGAAAAATGGCAATGAGGTCTAAATACCATGATCATCATACTCTTTACATGCATATGTGTATTCCAGCCTTTGAGGTAAGATGAACAGTATGTAACATCCATGTGCACGTATGTTGTGATAAAGAGGGACATCTGTAACTGTACATTCATCTGTCTGCATTCATTCATGTTCTGGTGCGGTTGTCAACATTTGTAACAAAATGGTTCACGTGGTTTTTCTGTACAGTATTAACTGACAGCATTGAGAATATTAAAAGTTCAACATCTGTACAGTGTAAGGTAAGCCTGAAAATGCACCTACACATGTCATTTCATTTGCAGCACACTCATTTCATGTTCTCCTCCTTACCACACTTGAACTATTGCTTTCTATATCCACGTTTCCTTCGTTGCATGTAAATGTTGGTCCTTGTATCATATCCAATTGGGTGGTGGAAGAGTTCAACATCTGTACAGTGTGAGGTAGGCCTGAAAACGCACCTACACATGTCATTTCATTTGCAGCACACTCATTTCATGTTCTCCTCCTTACCATACATTAACTATTGCTTTCTATGTCCACGTTTCCTTTGTTGCATGGAACTTTTGGTCCTTGTATCATTTCCAATTGGACGTTGGAAGAGTTCAACATCTGTACAGTGTGAGGTAGGCCTGTAAACGCACCTACACATGTCATTTCATTTGCAGCACACTCATTTCATGTTCTCCTCCTTACCACACAAACACCAGGATTTTACCACATAGTTATACATTTTAGGGACAGGTCGTAAAATGACAAGAACATTCTCATCTTTACCATGTCCATAACACTTCTTCGTTACAAGATGCATGAATACACCCACAAATCTGTTATGAAATGCCTTCTTCACTCCTTGAACCTTGTCGGTACACCAGCACGCTGATGTCCTTTCCTCTTAGCAAGAGGCGTGAAGAATGTGTCAACTGGGATATTTCCACCTTTCTCTCCTGTAAGGACCATACAGCATGATATTGTCGAAATCAGTCAAGACAAAGTTTAAGCATGCAGTGCCTCCCATGAACACCACCGTGTAGATTGTCTTCCAGTGACTCACCTTCCTTAGTCTTCCTCCCTCCAACAATGGCTTGGCTCTCGCCGTTGTCTTCACTGTCCTTGTCTTGAACAGTAGTAAATCCATAGTATTGGATGTGTTCATAGATGGTGCCAACATTCCTATAAACAGAAAACTAGTGCAGCATACCTGCGGCGATGCTTTGTTGTCCGACCCTTCCATAGAACTCTCTTGGGGGAAGCTACTTGCTAACATCCCACTGACCTGTAGCAGGACATCTCAAATTCTCTGAAAACACACACAAACATGCAATGCATACCATGGAACAAACACATTGAAATGATGGTGCTATACATACCTTGAGCTGAAGCTGCTACTGACTCACATTGGCAGCTTGAGCACTTTGCACATCTCCAACTGCAACCACTAAAGCCATCAGTTGTTGGAAATGCTGTGGCGTGTTCGCAAACCATTCGAAGCTGAATTACCTTCTGATCCCTGTCGTCGCTTGACAATGGCGTGAACGTCCACCCATAAAGTCTGGCCGAGACCGTGAAGGTCCTTCGGGCTTTGTGTAACTTGCACATATGCTGATCGAGGATTAGTGGGGGCAACTCCTTCTTCCGATCCATGCACTCGCTTAGCTAGCTGACGCTTCAACGGAGCAATCTCATTGTGCAACTTGTCGATGACTTGTGGATTCACCTGCAAGGTAAAGACTGAAATCACTGAGCTTGGGTTCAGAGAACTTATATGTACGTTTTCACGACCACAAGCTTGCTACACTGACCTGTACTGGGCCTTGTGCGATCGTCTGAGTGTCTGTACATCCAATAACATCGGCCAACTCTTCTTCCTGGGAGCCGTTCTTCTGATTGGCACCGACGTCACCGTCAGCAGCACCGGTCGTCGTGGCATTCTTGGAAAATGCGCGAGTTGCGGCCACCTCGTCCATAGTCCCGGTCGCCGAAGTCCCGTCAGTCATGGTAGTATGGGCAGTTGCAGCCATCGGAGCATTCGACACAATTACGTCACTGACTGCAGACGCGCGAGGAGTTGCACTCATCGCGGCAAACCAACAGCAGTAGCGGCCGTCGCGGCAGTCTCGGCAGTTGAGGGAGGCTCTGTATGTGTGGCAGCCGCGACTCCTGCGGGGGTTACCGCAGTCGCGGAAGTCGCGGCCGTCGCCGCAATCGCCTCTCCAGCTCCAATCGTGGCACTGGCCGCAGCCGCGGTTGCGGGAGGCGCGGCCAGCAAGGCAGTCGCGGAAGTCGCGTAGGTCGCGGCAGTCTCGGTTGTGTAACGCGCGGCAGTCAGGGCACTCTCCGTTGTGGGAGGCGCAGCAGTCTTGGTTGCGGGAGGTGCGGAAGGCATGGAAGACGTGGCAGTCGCGGCAGTTGCAGAAGTTGCAGCAGTCTCGGGGATGTGAGGCGTGGGAGTCGCGTTCGTCACGGCAGCGTCAGTTGCGGGAGGCGCGGCACTCTTGGTTGCGGGAGGCGCAGCTGTCTCGGTTGTGGGAGGCGCGGCTGTCTCGGTTGCGGAAGGCATGGCAGTCACGGAAGTCGCGGAATTCGAAGCAGTCCCAGTTGTGTAAGGCGTAGCAGTCGCGGCAGTCTCCATTGCGGCAGTCTCGGCAGTCCTGGTTATGGCAGGCACGGCAGTCGGAGGATCGGCGGGGGTATTGGTTGCGAGAGGCATGGCAGTCGCAGCAATGTCGGCAGTCGCAGCAGTCTCGACACTCAAGGCAGTCTCTCTGTTTACTGCAGTTGCTTTCTTGGCTGTAGTTCGCCCAGACACGACAGTCGCTGCATCCGCAGCATTCTTGGCAGATACGAGGGGCGCAGCAGTCCGGGGTGCTTCACATGAACTTTCCACGAGCTTCAAAAAACATGGGAACGCCTGGAGCATACTGGAGAGGTTTGAAGGGAGAGGTTCATGGGTTCCGGTGTACTCCTTCATCAGCTCGCCCCCTCCTTCTGATGACAACGGATGTTGCCCCAAACCCTTGTAGGTGCCGAAGGCTGTGAGCAGGTCTGAGACGGATGTTACAGGTGTATTTGTCCGCCTAGGGTCATCATGCACTGACCTTTCCTGCCATATGAGCAAAAGTTACACAAATGTAAATTATCCTGGTCAAACGACACATGCTGACACAAACTAAGAAGCAAAAGTTACCTCATGACAATTTTCATCTGCTTGTCGTCCTGTAGTGAACCGCAGATTTCCATGCACCTGCGACCAAAAAGCGGGTCTTTTGAGTAAAAAAAGGCTTGGTTCCAAAGCACAACCGCTTGCATCATGCTATTGCAGACATACTTGTGAAGCGGCCTCCGCGCCGTTGCCACAGGATGCAACCGGAGGATCCGTTGGGAGAGGACAACTATCACTCTGCATGTGGCATGGCGGCCATCTTACGTTTGTCAGGGGTGCCTGAGAACGATTACAGAGTGAAAGGAAGATAAGGCGGCGGCTTTAATGGTTACGGAACAGTCGCAAGTACGGGGACTGATCCATCTGCTTACCGACTGGATGCTCCAGCTTGCATCTCCAAGACAGGAGCCTAATCTGTAGCAGGTGTACACCACCGGTCGTCTGCTTTTAGTGCCTGTCTTCACCATGAAATCAACGAGTCGAGGTTCATGAAGACAACAAGGATCTTTAGTCACCCATGGATGCTGTAGAAACTTCTCAAGATTCAACGTGAATTTGGTTGACAACGGCTGCAGAGCCTCCTTCATGCTCTACGTCATGTGCGCCGTCCAGACCTGCAGAATAAGCCAAATAGTTGCTGGACTTGTCGCTTCAAATTTGTTCAGAGTTTCGTTCCAGTTCTTGGTACCTGGGCTACCATGCAGTAGCTCAAAGATATAGTTAAAGCCCCTCCACTGCTTGAGACCGATTGTGCATACTGTCTTCATGTTCGCCTCCTTGTACGAACCCTCCTCCTCGTTGAACGGTGTCAGATCTGCAAAGAAACGACGGAGTCAGCACTGAACAAAGGTGTGTCAGGCGGCATGCAGCATGTCGTGGCCTCTATGGTCACATACATAGATAGGGCATCACGAAAGGAATGGGATTGATGCGCCATTTGCCCTTGCCTTCATCGTGTTTGGCTCGCATGCGTTTGTGTGCCCCCTCGGAATCGGTTGTACCATTTTGGCCGCCGGACCCCGACAAGGCAGACTTTTCACTACCATTGTTCCCCATCGTGGACGGTGAACCTGCACGAATAGATTTTGACGTTACATTAGTGAAAGCACGTTTTTACGGCTGAAGTCATTTCAAGATACAGAAGCTGTGTATTCACGCTCAGTGTTGCAAATTGGAAAATGTACTAAAAAGGATGCCAAATTTCTGTGCTACAACCCATGAAACACACGCTTATTTGGTTCATTGCGGCAGTTTGGAGGAGCAGTCGTCACAGGTACGCAGAGTGGAAATCTATAATTCTCATGTCTCATCTTCGCTAGGAACATGATGCAACATCACAAGCTTCTCTTCTACATCGCTGTCTGCGTCGGAAAGGGGGTCTAGGAGGGCCTTCCGCCCCACTTGGTCAGGGCTGCCTGTAGGTTTTGTACGGTACACTAGTTTCACCATTTTCTTCCTTGCCCACCTCCTCCTCCTCTCCCAACATTCTCCAAGATCGACGGCAGGCACGGAAGCATGAGCAGGTGCAGAAGGGGGAGAACCCTCAGGACGAGAAGCTGGGGCAAGAGCAGGAGCAGGACCCATTGTTGGAGCAGAAGCAGGGGCAAATGCCAGCGCTGGGGAGGTGACAGCGGCACCACAAGGAGCAGATTTGCGTGCACCAGTAACGGCATCTTCAGACCCCATCCCAGAAGGGAGCAGGGGAAGGCAACGAACAGTTCACACAGCTGCAGCACGCAAAGCCAGCCAGCCTGGCACGCAGTCGCACACCTGGATGTCGCTGCTTTTTACTTCTTTGTCGCTGATTGCGGCTTCTCTGCAACTGGTCATGTCTTGCCGCTGGTCGCTTCCAGTTGTGGTATCATTTCCTCCCGCGGTCCTCACGGCAATTGTCAGGACGGGTTGGGGTTTCAGTTCCTACTACAACGATGGACCCGGGAACGAGTGTCCAGTTTGATGGTCGATAACCCTTAGAAATCCCACCCGATAGGCTAGTTGGTCCAATTCACACCTC
This sequence comes from Penium margaritaceum, assembly GCA_023375785.1. Classification (NCBI taxonomy): domain Eukaryota; kingdom Viridiplantae; phylum Streptophyta; class Zygnematophyceae; order Desmidiales; family Peniaceae; genus Penium; species Penium margaritaceum. The sequence continues at coordinate 10,650 of SZWC01003940.1, read as the reverse complement.
AATGCCCTGTGCGACATCGAACGATGTGCATGACGATGTTCGTCAGCCGCGTCCCATCGACAATGCCAGCCATTATTGATGAACGTCGCATGTTCGATGATACTGTCCCTCACCGGCATGTCGATGCCGCCCTCCACACATCATCGGTCGTCGACCACACCCGGGCTACATGGCCGTTGATTTGCGGTTTCAACGGTGACGGCATCCGTCGAAAGCAAAAGAACAAACGATTCCAATGCATGCACGGAACTGAACTCACTGGGCTGCGGTGTGAACGATGAACCAGACGATCGCATGTGTGAAAAATATGCAGTCTGTCATTGATTTGTGAAGTTATCTTTGTCGGAGTTGTTTATCGGTACATGTCAGTCAGCTCAACTGGGGGGTGTCCGCTGTGCATGAATGTGATTGATGTGGCAGGCAAGGGTTCGCCCGGCTCCCTGGACCAAACGTTTTCGCTTAAAAAAGATGGTTTTTTGTACTTTGTCTCTCCAAATACAATCATTTTGCTTGTTCGTGCGTCAAGTGGCCCTTCATTTTGTTGCGGCAACAATGTAACATGTGGGTTTCAGAGGTTTATCATTTTTGCGTTCCCAATAGTTTTCTGTCGTATTAATCACACCTCACTGCACTATGTGGCATTGAACTATGTGCATGGTGATGTTCGGCAGCCGCGTCCCGTCGACAATGCCTGCCGGTATCGATGAACGTTGCACGTTTGACGATCCTCTCCCCCTCCGCCATGTCAATGCGGCCCTCCACACACCAACAGACGTCGACCATACCCGCCACACATGCGCGTTGATTTGCGGTAGCAAGCGATGACAGCGTCTGTGTGCGTAGGCAAAGGAACTTATTCCAATGCATGCACGAAAATAAACTCACTGGGCTGCGGTATGGAAGTTGAACCTGTCGATCACGTGCGTGAACAGGATCCAGTTTGTCTTGGTTTTTCAAAGTACTCTTTGCCGGTGTTGTTTATTGGTACACGTCAGCCAGCTGAACTGGAGGGTGTGTGCTGTGCATGAATGTGATTGATGTGGCAGACGAGGGTTCACCCGGCTGCCTCAAGCAGAAATGTTTGCTTCAAAAAGATGGTTTTCTGTACTTTGTCTCTCGAAAGACAATCAGTTCGCTCGTTTGAGTGTCATGTGGCCCGTCAGTTTCTCGCCGCGACGATGAGAAACGTGGGTTTGACAGGTTTTACATCTCGTGTTCCCATTAGTTTTGTGGGTACATGGCGATGTTCGGCAGACGCGTCCCGTCGACAATGCCTGCCGGTATCGATGAACGTTGCACGTTCAACAATCCTCTCCCCCTTTGGCATGTCGATGCGGCCCTCCACACACCAATGGATGTCGACCATACCCGCCACACATGCGCGTTGATTTGCGGTACCAAGCGATGACGGCGTCCGTGTGCATGGGCGAAGGAACTCATTCCAATGCATGCACGAAAACAAGCTGACTGGGCTGCGGTATGGATGTTGAACCTGTCGATCGCGTGTGTGAACAGGATGCAGTTTTTCATGGTTTTGCGAAGTACTATTTGCCCGTGTTGTTTATCGGTACACGTCAGCCAGCTGAACTGGAGGGTGTGTGCTGTGCATGAATGTGATCGATGTGGCAAATGAGGGTTCGCCCGGCTGCCTCGAGCAGAATGTTTTGCTTTGAAAAGATGGTTTTCCATCCTTTGTCTCTCAAAAGACAATCAGTTTGCTTGTTTGAGTGTCGAGCGACCCTTCACTTTCTCGCCGCGATGATGAGAAAAGTGGGTTTGACAGGTTTTACGTCTCGCATTCCCAATAGTTTTGTGGGTGCATGGCGATGTTCGGCAGCCGCGTCCCGTCGACAATGCCTCCCGGTATCGATGAACGTTACACGTTCGACGATCCTCTCCCCCTCCGCCATGTCGATGCGGCCCTCCACACACCAACGGACATCGACCATACCCGCTACACATGCGTGTTGATTTGCGGTAGCAAGCGATGACAGCGTCCGTGTGTGTAGGAGAAGGAACTCATTCCAATGCACGCACGAAAATAAACTCACTGGACTGTGGTATGGACGTTGAACCTATCGATCGCGTGCGTGAAAAGGATGCAGTTTATCATGGTTTTGCGAAGTACTCTTTGCCCGTGTTGTTTATTGGTACACGTCTGCCAGCTGAACTGGAGGGTGTGTGCTGTGCATGAATGTGATTGATGTGGCAGACAAGGATTCACCCGGCGGCCTCGAGCAGACTTTTTCGCTTCGAAAAGATGGTTTTCCGTACTTTGTCTCTTGAAAGACAATCAATTTGCTTGTTCGAGCGTCGGGTGGCCCTTCAGTTTCTCGCCACGACGATGAGAAAAGTGGGTTTGACAGGTTTTACGTCTCTCGTTCCCAATAGTTTTGTGGGTGCATGGTGATGTTCGGCAGCCGCGTCCCATCGACAATGCCTGTCGGTATCGATGAACATTGCACGTTCGACGATCCTCTCCCCCTCCGACATGTCGATGCGGCCCTCCACACACCAACGGACGTCGACCATACCCGCCACACATGCGCGTTGATTTGGGATAGCAAGTGATGACGGCATTCATGTGCGTAGGTGAAGGAACTGATTCCAATATGTGCACGAAAATAAACTTACTGGGCAGTGGTATGGACGTTGAACCTGTCGATCGCGTGCGTGAACAGGATGCAGTTTGTCATGGTTTTGCGAAGGACTCCTTGCGGTGTTGTTTATCGGTACACGTCAGCCAGCTAAACTGGAGGGTGTGTGCTGTGCATGAGTGTGATCGATGTGGAAGACGAGGGTTTGCCCGGCTGCCTCGAGCAGACCTTTTCACTTAAAAAATATGGTTTTTTGCACTATGTCTCTCGAAAGACAATCAGTTCGCTTGTTCGAGCGTCGAGTGACCCTTCAGTTTGTTGCAGCGTCGATGTGAAATCTGGGTTTGACAGGTTTTACGTCTCGCGTTCCCGATAGTTTTGTGGGTGCATGAAGATGTTCGTGAGCCGCATCCCGTCGACAATGCCAGCCGGCATCGATGAACGTCACACGTTCGACGATCCTCTCCCCCTCCGGCATGTTGATGCAGTGTGTTCTATCGGTTCATGTTGCACGGCCGAACCGGGAAAACATTCATTGCTCGAACGTTCGCTATATGTCACATGGCCCCGACATCGTCAGTTGGAAGAGGTGCTAGACCGTGAACGTCGGTTGAAGGGTCAACGGCCCTTTCAACGGCAGTTGTCGTTCACCAAGAACGAGTGATTCTGAGTGGTGAACGAGTCGAAATCTCCGTGGGGAGCCTGAAAGGGCTAAGTAGCGGCAAGCATAAGCAACTTGGGCTGAACATAAGCACCCACAAGCCAGCAGGTAAGAGGGGACACGAGGCGGCAGCAGGGAAAGCAGCTACTCGCAGCAGTTGCTGCGAGCATCTGAAGTCAACAGATAGCGGCTGGCTCAAGGGCTTCATGAACGCAAGGCCGGCTCCTCCCGTCACGCAGATGGACGCTATTGAAATTGCACGTGCAGCGGCAGAGGACGCTACTGATGCCGCATGGAAGACCAGGATTCAGACAAACATGGCGAACCACGCCGCAAAACATGTAAGGGATGCTGCAAACCGTGCTATGGTGTTGTATGGTGCAGCCCGTGAGTTCTGTACTTTGGAAAGTCCGCCACCTCCGAAGCCACCCTTTCATGACATCAGGCCGTTTGATCATTATGCTCTTGCTTGCATTTATGGTGAATCACCCCAAAAACATACACTCGTCATTTAGTGTACATAGTAAATACATGCATTTAGAAGTTTCGTGGTACCTTCATGGAAAATGCAACAGAACTTACTTTACAATGTGTGTTCACAGATATACAAATGTATTTCAATGTTTTAACATAGAAAACTTTGTAGAAGGTTTGCCAACCAAAATTAAACACAAAAAAAAGAAGAAAATCCATGGTTAAGTGCTTCACAACTCCACTTACAGTTTGCAAAAACAGACGTACATTTGTACTTTTACATTAAATGTGTTACAACTGTAAAGTATAACAGTGCCTATTTCTTGACCCAAAAACATCAAACAACTATAACCCTTCTGAAGTCACATCCGGGGGGTTTGGGGTTTTTTTTTTTGCTTGCCTGTGCTCCTGTTGGGCCCCGCGATAGCGGGATCTAGCAACTTGCCTTCTACCGTGGGGGGGGGGGGGGGGGGGGGGG